>JAXGGA010002001.1:0-133857 GCA_038373865.1 Uloborus plumipes
TACAAAAAATAAGTAATAAAATGAAAGAAACAAATAATACAGTTGAATAAATAATAAATTTCATGGGATCGGGAAAAAAATCAAGATAAGGAGATTTTGCGAATTTAATGAAGTCACAAAAATGTGCAAAAGGAACAAAGTTCAAAAGGTTATATTTCTCATAATAAAACGCTTCAGCATTCACATTAATGAACATTTTACTCTGTGATCTACTGAAGTTCCTTACTTTACTAATTTTAGGTAACTTAATTTTAGTTTACTTATTTAGTAATTACATCATTAACATCACAGAGTAGCCACTGAGTTTAACTACTAAAATTGGTTTCCTTAGCAGACAGTTATGTGAAAGGTAGTCAACAAAAAAGTCGCAAGATGCTCGAAATTGTTTTTAAAAGAGGCTATCAAAATTATTTTAGGATTATTATTTATGTCATAATAATATCATGATACTTCAATAAGCAGTGAATGACAAGCTCAGTGGTGTAGGTAAGAGGATGGTCCCTGGATTTATTCAAAATTAATTTCTAATTATTAAAATTCAAATTATTAGTTAGCGTTCAAAACTCTGATTACTTTAATGCAAATTTTAAATAATTCTGATTACTTTTACTTATATTCCTGTGCATTAGCATACAGTTTTCCTAGCAACTCTATTGTCTTGACTGATACAGTCTTGTATGTAAGCAGGACGACAGCATCAAACTAAGTGCTGCCTCGATAACTGGCATTGCATCAGACTTATTTTATCAAAAAAAGTAATAGATATGCACAGATCAGACATAATAATTAAAAATGTAAAAACTGTAACAATAATTCCTCTCTTTAAATGCCTCAAAAAAAAATTTTGTTAACTTCTAAAGTATAAGCAAACATTTTTATCTTTCTTACTTCTGCTATTCTATCATACGCCTATTCAATAAATTTAATGTGCAAACCTTCGCACATTAATATGAAAGAAAAAAAAATCAAAGACCAAAACTTCTCTCAACTCTTACTTATATCATTACTTAAACAAAACTCCTAACCTATTTTAAGCAGAAAGTCGAGTCTTGTATAGCACTTTCTCACAATTTCTATGAAGGGAAGAGGAGGAAGCCCAAAGAATCCCAAACTGCCAATGTAATATTTCTTCATTATGCAAAAAAGCACAAAAAACTACAAGTGTTACAAACTACAGAGAAGCCTCGGTATTTCGACACCTCAAGGAACCATAAAAATATGTCACATTAAGCAAGTGTAAACTTACTGAGGTTTCGTAATTTCAACTATTGCAGTGTTTTTTGTATTGCTTGTTTACTAGTGCGTACCATCAATGTCATAAAAAATCATTTCAGTAAATAATTTTTCCTTTTTTCTATTTGAAAAAGAACATACCAAAATAAATAGGACAGTTTTGAATACTTTATTAGGAATAAGTCCACAAGTTTTAAAGCGAGATAAGAGCTTCTCGTCAAAGAGAATAGCCCTGCTCACACTAGCTTGAAAAACATGTGTCGTGTTGGTGCTGCCGTGTTTCTATTCTGGACTGCCTTGTGTGTGTGGGGGTACATTTTCCCAACCCCTTCCCAGCCCCAGGACTACACCAGCAGCATAAAGTGTGGTGGTTGTCTCCTCTACGTACTAGAGGAAATTCTCAAAAAAGAACTCTTTCTGGAAAACAATGAATTTACTAACCCATAAACAGCAGAATTCTCAGAAAAGGTTAATTTGAAAGAATTCATTAGCAGAAAAATGAGCTAAAATTGCAAGTGCATGTCGATTTATAAAGGTTTCTGTCAATGTATGTCAAGTTAGAGAGGTTTTTGTCCTTTGAAATTTGCATTGGACCAATATTGGGAAAATAAATGTTGACTTCCTGTGGCTGTCGAGTTATCCATGTGTCAAGTTACCAAAGTTCCACTGTATTTGGAAGAAGGGCAAAGTTCTCGAACTTTTTCGGCACATCACCTGAAAAAGGGGGGGGGGGGACGTGGCAAACTTTTTTTTATTTTGGACCAACCTTTTTAAACAAATGATAAACAAAATAAGTTCTGACACATTTTGCTACTAAAATTATATTATTTGATCTTCAACTAAAGAGAACAGTAAAAAACTGTGATCGCAAAAACGAGCAATAACAAAACATTTCCTACAAAATTGTGAAAACCACAAGTTTCTCATTGCAAATATGGTCATTCTATTTCAATTTCCTACTTTTTGCAATGCTTATTATTTAAAAATAGAAAAAGTTTCAGATTTTTTTTTCTCTGAAAGTACAGTTTGAACTTATATGAAAATTTTCTTTTTTTTCTCAAAAGTTTCGTCTAAAGAAAAGAAAATCAGTGCTTTCAGACATTTTAGTCACAATTTTACAAAAATAGTTGCCCTTTATTGTCGTTTCTGCCCATATTTTGGCTAAATAGTCACCATAGTCAACTTTGATTCAAGCAGTCCTGAAATACAAGTTTATACAGAAATCTCAATTACTTAAATCAATGATTTTAAAAAAATATTATTTGATTGGAATCACGATTAAAAAATCTCTTACTTGAATCAATTGACTTAAATCGTTGGTACACTGATTTTTGGTGCATTGTTGCAAAATTATTATTGAAATTACCTTCATGCTTTTCCCAACCTGAAGGCAAGGAGTCATTATCATCTGATTCTGAGAAAGAACCCTTTTCAGAATTAGAAGAACTGTTGAATCGAACAGGGATATTTAACAAGGAACTAGGCTTTTCTTCATGTGACAAAATACATGTTTTGTGAGGAACCGAGCAAGAATCTTCTGAAAATGGACTTTGAACATGATAAACTCCATCTGAGTGAATCTCTCCTTTTGCATCAACAGTCACATAATCTCTATAAAATAAAAGTATAAGTTTAAAGAGTAGTAGTATAACTTATAAAGTATAACTTTATAAGTATGAAAGAGTTTTTGTAGTGTGTTTTTACATATCACAATAAAAAGGATAAATCCATACTTTTTTTTTCACTTTCACAACATGTAATCATCGTTCTACTTCTGACAAGGCGATATGGTTACCATCTCATTTTCTGTCTGGTCCCTACTCTGTACTTTAGAATTTTGAACTTGAAAATCTGTTTGAATTTTAGTCAAAGTTTCCAATGTTTCATTAGTGTTGTCTTTTAATGTAGATAATTTCCCTAAATATGACAAGTAGGGATGAGGGGACTACATAAAAAAATACACTTTGTATTTTTATCACTATTTTTGTTTCCGCTTCAGACTTTTAATATCTTAACTCTGCATCTAGTTTTGACCATTTCTGAAATTGGAAGTATGCATACAAGACTAACAGTTAGTAAATAGAGATCATTCAAGTCAAATGTGGACATGCAATAATATAAGGCTGGGATTTATCTTTTTTTTTTTTTTTTTTGCAGCCATGTTGAGAATTGCTTCAGCAAAAAACATTCATATGTTACATCAGTGATTGAATCCTACTGAAGAATTACAGCATATTTTTTAAATGTCAATCATTATAGTACTTATGTATTTAGCTAATCATAATGCTAACAAAAACAGAGCTTTCTTTAACTGAATGTTTATTTTTATTGATGGAGTATTTTTGTGTATATTGTTTCCGCGTGCATTTTTACTACTTTAAAATACTTATTTATTTCAGAAGTATTTCAGAACAAATAAAATAAAACTGTCATTCAAGGAATTTTGATGTAATTCAGAAGAACGTAGAAACTTGTTAGTGAGGAATGTATTGAAAATTTGAATAAATGCAAAAAGAACAGATCCTTCTGAGACTTAGTTAATACATTGCTCATTACAAAATTAATGCATAAACCAAGAGTTCTCCTTTGTGCGAATTGAAACTGTTCTAAAATTAAAACATAAAATAACAAATATTTTCAATTTTATCAAATTCATGTTTCGCATAATGAAGCAAAGAGCAATAAAAAATATAATAGCTGTAATTATAAAGTAAAGAATTTCTTTTAAAAAAAGGCAGACAGTTTTAAATTGTAAAGGCAAAACAGAACAGTCAATAAGTTAACAATTTTTACATATTTTGAAAAACTGTAGTATTTTCTTCAACATTTTGAAGTAATTTAATCTATCATAATTGCACAGCATAAAATAACAGCTAAATATGAGTTTGAAAATTGAAAATTCTGCAACAATGTCAACAATGCTGATAACACTCACAAATATTGAGAAACATTTTTTTAGTTAGTTAAAAGAATTGTCAAACCAGAAAAGTTACCAGAAAAAAAATTATGGATCAGTCATTTGAAAATAACAGAAAAATGATGAAAAACTTGGATTCTTACAAGTATTACACATTAATAATAGATTAAAAACTTATAAAATACATAATGACATAATAGAAATAAACAGTAAAGTCATCAGCAATTTAAGATTCAAATAAAACAAAAATAAAGCACAGAAACTTTATTTATGCATAAGAGTAATTTAAGAAAAAAAAAAAAAGATAAAAGAATGTATTTACTTATCAACAGATGATGGTGCCAGTGACTTTTGTGAAGAGCCATCAGAGTTGCAAACAGTTTGAAAGGCAGGTATGTTTTTCTGTTTCTGTGAAGAAGTTTCAAGACTAATATAATATTCTAGGAAACTTGATTTTCTTCCCATGTCTTTGTTTTCATTTGAGTCAAAAACTGAATTACCATTGTCAATAAAAAAAATTTCCTGTTTTGGCGAAACACTGTCTGCCTGGTTTCTATTACAAGAGAAAGACAAGATTTTTTTACATTGCAGTAAAGCAAAAACAAAAGTTTAGTGGATATCATTTGCAAAATTTAATACTGTTATACTTTACGTGGCATAATTTGTTTACAATTAATGCCCAAGTTGAATTCCATGTAAAAAACCACACATTTTCTTTATTTAAAAATTCCTCTTCGTGGAAATTAGTATTAAACAACAGAGATGAATAACTTTTAGAATTTTCTTTTCTTTTCGCGACAATCAAATAAGCATGTTTGTACCACAAAACTAAATTAATATAGATATTAAAAATGCGGGATTAATTTAGTTACTGTCCTTTACCTTCCCAAAACAGTATTTATCAACATTTTAAGGATCAATGTTAAATACTTAGAAATTAAATATTTTAATTCCAGCTAAAGATGCAAATAGCTTTCATGTTTGACTTCTTAGATGCTGTAAACGAAATAGGAAAAATTCGATTGTTCAAAGTCTACCAAAAATAAGGTTTTACTATAGTAGAGCCATATATGATCAATATCAATAATCAACAACAATACCTAAAATCAACTGAGGAGCAATTTAACAAAAGGGAACATATCCATTTTTTAGATAAACTCATTTCTTGGCATGTTCTATACCTTTCAGTTGGCCTTTATCAAGCCTCTTAGTCTCTAGAAGTCCCAATGTAACGAATCCATAAAGTTAGGCTTTTCGAATAAAAGGTTACATGTCTATCCTTTACAATTCCTTCAGGTCATTTCGAACAAAAGGGGACATATCCTATTTAAACTTGTTGAAAGAAAACTTTTTTTGTTTCAAAACAGCACATATCCAAAACCTATAAATAGTAACCTTGTATTTCATTTTTAAAATTCAGAAATCTGCTTAGTGACAGCTGATCTTTTGTATGATTTATGAACAAGACATATCTGCAACTGTTAGAGGCCATTTGCAGCCTTATGCATCAACAAGACCTAGTGTTATCAAATAAGCTCACGATGGAAAATGACTGTCTCTGATGAAGAAGACATTAACATGCATGTCTAGTTTGACCAGCAACCAGTTTTTAACGATCTGAATCATTTTTTCTTCTTTATAAAGCTAGTCTACATTCATTACTTTATAGTGTTATTAAAAAAAGAAAATCAGTGTTGAGAGTTCCACCATTAAAAAAAAAGTTTCATTTTTTTTCTATGTGACTTTTGAAATAAACGGCAGTGAAGTTATGCAAGACAGGTGGATATTACAGTCCAAAACTGTCTGAAAGTGTCTTAAACTGTCCAAAAGTATGCTAACGCTCTGAGGATTTAATATAACCAATATGTATTCACTGCAATATTTGTAATGCATAAATATAAATATTAATTAGTTCTAATTAAAAAATATAATAATGTTTTTCTCTGAAAAATCAATATTAAAATTAATAATATTTTAAGTAAAAAAGTAAATTTTCTAATAGCACTGCTAGTTAAAATTTCCCTATGTAAGAGTTGGTAGTGTTATGAAAAGGAATTTACAAAAGGAGGAAAAGTACAAAAATTTGATGTAACAAAGACATTTTTAACGTTGATAAAATGTGAAGGTCATTATTATTTACATTGCAACTGTTAGTCCTGGCTGCACACTTCTAATTCAAAAAAGGATCAAAATAAGAGGCAATGTTAAGATATTAAAATATGAAGGAGGGGTGAAAAAATATGAAATCTCAACACACCCTCTACATTACATATAGGGAAACAATTCCATCAAAAAATAACACCAACAGAAAAATTTGACACATTTGCGACCAAAATTCAAGGAGATATTCGAGTTAAAAATTTTAGGGGACCGTGCAGAAGATGAAACTGGAACATATTACAATTTCAGAAGAATGGCCTAATGTCGAAATAAAAATACAAAACACTTATGCTCGTCATTGTTATTGAAAATTAAATGCAAATTTTATGCTATAGTGCCTAAAAAAACACTATAGAAACTCATACATCTGAAAAAATACCCGTTCTGAATACATACAGTTTTAAACTCCTGTTAGTTGCTATATTTCAAAGAAAGGGTGTAATTGACTTCTAGTGTAAAGTGGTAGAAGTCACAATACTCAGAGTTTCATATCTCAGTGAATACTGATCATACTACTGTCAAAATTTTGTGGTGGCATTATTTTTCAGTGGAGATAATTTTCCTAAATGTAATAGGAGATAAGGACTGTATCAAAAGTTAAATTTCGTATTTTTTCACTAATTTTCGTTCTCATTTCAAAGTTTTAATACCTTAACTCTGCACCTCACTTTGACCAGTTTTATAAGAGCAGTGTATCTAGGACTAATGATTATGAAAATTGAGGTCTTGTAAGTTAAATGGCGACAGGATGTATATATATTTCACATATACTCAGTTCTTGCTCAACGTCAGAAATCTCAGAAATCCAGTCTTCCCCACAGATTCCTCCCCCCCCCCTTAATACAACAGCTATTCAATACTTCAAAACGATACTTACAAGTTGTTTTCAGTGTCAGTGGTAAGCATTGGAGTAGTTTCTAAGTCAAGGTCCACACCCATAGACACAGGATCCAAGCTAGCATATTTGCGCCTATTCCGAATACCCGTTCGTTTGGACACTCTGCAAGCAATATCTATTCCTTCATATAGATCATCATACTCATCAATACTTTCAACATTACAATTCTCATCAGATGAATTCAATTGGTAGTTTGGATTGGCATAACTAAGCAGTCCACTTTCTGCAGAAGAAAACAAAATCGGCATTTAATGATAATATAAGAATATGAAGTACAGTATTGAATAGCTACCATACAAATACAACAAAATAACTTAAGAACATTGCAAATATATATATATATATATATATATATATATATATATATATATATATATATATATATATATATATATATATATATATACAGGGTGAGTTTGATCGAATCTGCCATACGAAAAGGTGTGATAGAAGAGCCCAAGTGGAGTATAGAACCACCCATTAGCGGTATCAATTCTTAACCGTAACCGAGTAATATTATATTTAAGAAAAATTCGCAAAAAAAACAAAATTTTGACAAAAAGACCAATTTCTGAACTTCCTGTCGGAACTACATACAAAATAAGTACATATTTGGAAAGAGCAGATAAAATCCTTTAAAATGACACTTTTTTTTATCAAGATAGTCGCACTTCACAGTGAGTTACAAGCTTTCAGACACTGGAAACACTCAAAAATGAAATTTCATCAAACTTTTCAGTCAAAAATTTCAGAAACAACCGTATGAGCTACAACCGGTCAAATGCACCAAAACCTTTCCCATTTCACTAGCTTTTAGATGATATAACAACAAATCATAGTGAGCTTCAAGTTTAGCAGAAATTCAACATTAAGTTTTAAAGAGTATGAAAATCGCCATTCGTCAGAAACGGGAAACCAGCGAGGAGTCGGACTTTTATCCCTTAAATTTTCTGTTTAACGTAAGTTTGATGTTATATTTGTTCAAGAAAAGGAAAGTTTAATATTAAAATAATTTTTGCAACACGCCCCCACATCGGATGCACGCCCTTGCCCTTTTGCAAACAGAAACAACAGTCGCTATTAATGAAATGTCATTTCTTAGTTTTGCAATTGCTCCATCAAGTCGATAGCGCAAGTCTTGAAAACTTGCAACTTCTGTGTAGTACACTTCTTGTTTTAGAACTCCCCATACAAAGAAGTCTAGAGGCGTGAAATCTGGCGACCGAGGTGGTCAAGGAATGGGACCCATACGACCAATCCATTGCGGATACTGTTCAGTTAGAAAGTACCGAACGGCATTTGAAGAATGTGCAGGGGCACCATCATGTTAGAAAATGATTTCCGCTTTCTCCGTAACAGGAATAACATCAAGTAAGTTTGGCAAATCATGTTCCAGAAAGTCTAAATATCTGTTTCCTGTTATGGTACTCTCAAACACATACGGACCTACTAACTGATCTCCGATTACACCGAGGCAAATATTTAAACTAAATCTAGTTTGGAAGAATGAGTTTCGAGTTGAAAATGGATTTTCTTCAGCATACCTGATGCCAGTTATGTAAATTTACCATGCTCCCTCGAGTGAATAATGACTCATCTGTCCACAGTATCTTTCTCAGGAAATGATGTTTTAGGGGAGCAGACATTTAGACTTTTTGGAACATGATTTGCCAAACTTACTTGATGTTAATACTGTTACGGAGAGAGCGGAAATCATTTTCCAACATGAAGGTGCCCCTGCACACTCTTCAAATGCCGTTCGGGACTTTCTAACTGAACAGTATCCACAATGGATTGGTCGTATGGGTCCCATTCCTTGACCACCTCGGTCGCCAGATTTCAGGCCTCTAGACTTCTTTGTATGGGGATTTCTAAAACAAGAAGTATACTACACAGAAGTTGCAAGTTTTCAAGACTTGCGCTATCGACTTGATGGAGCAATTGCAAAACTAAGAAATGACATTTCACTAAGAGCGACTGTTGTTTATGTTTGCAAAAGGGCAAGGGCGTGCATCCGATGTGGGGGCGACCAGTTTCAGCAGTTGTTGTAAATTTTGCAATCTGTTTTTTGAGCGACTATATGTGGTCACCAAACTGGCGACCTACAGTTTATTTACTGTAAAGGCCATTTTATTCGCGAGGCCTTAATTTTCGCGATTTTCGCGAGCCCTCCGTAATCGCGAAAATTTAGGCCTCGAGATTTTTTTTTCTTTTTCCCGCCTCAAATAATAATAAAAAATCAGAAATGTTTCACTTACCCCAAAATTTTATGATTTATTGCACAGTTACTAGTCTCCTCTTGACAAAACTATTTCTTGAATAATATACAACTATATTTCTCGAATATAAGTAACAGAAGGCAGCTCATACTTGATTGGCTATTTCTTGAATAATATATACAACTATATTTCTCGAGTATAAAATAATAAAATTAATCGAACACAGCTCATTCACCTAAAATATTTATACCAGCTTCTTTGAAGCCGTTCAAAAGGAGGCGAGGAGGTGGGGGGAGAAAATTTTCGGACAAAAGGAAAAATCTTAAAATGCTTTATGCGAAAGACATACTTTGGACTTTTTCAACTTTCGGTTCTGTACATGCAAAATTCGCGAACTTTTCGGCCCGCGAAATCACCGATATATTCATTTTCGCGAAAATTACGGCCCGCGAAATTAAAGGCCTTTACAGTATTTATTTTTCCGAACAAAAATGCAAAATGCCGATGCCTTACACAGATCATTTGAAAAAATAGCCATCACTGAAGGCCAATGTTAAAGTGGAGAAAAATCACCCCATTTGTTTTTAAAAACATCTAAATGCCGATTTTTTGGTTGGAGGGAGAAAAATCAGAAACGTTTTCAATCTTAACTTTTTTAATTTTATAATTAAAAGAAAGAACAGTATTGAGCCTCAAATTTGTCATCAACTGGTTCAGTACAGTTCCGAATTTCGCAATATGCCGAGTTTCGGATCGCTACCGAAAATTGCGACAGGGTGGACATTTACCAAAGGATCGCCATAATAAAGATTTTAGGAAGGTAATGCATTTTCATGGAAATAATTTTTTCATAAACTCCCGTATAAATTGAGCAATTTAGTTTGAAAAAAGTTTAAAGTTCGAGGGCAAAAAGGTCCGAAATTTCCCCCGAAGAGTACTTGAAAATTAGGACATTTTCCCGACATTAGTCCAATCCTTCATCTAAATACTGAATAAATAATTACTGACACCTTCTAGTATAATTTTATAGTATCTTACAGTTATTTAAGTATTTTATCAGTAATAAAAGCTATACTGCCGTGGGCAGGTAAAGGGCAGTAACTGCAAATTTTTCGATTTTCATTTTTTTGCATTTTTGAAATGTATGTTACATTAGTTTTATGGTACAAGCATCTTCTTTTGGTTTCCGATGAGAAAAAACTGTTTTTTAACCAATGGTAATTAGCAGTAACTGCACTTTTCGTTGTTGTGGGCAGGTAAACGGCAGTATCTGCATGATGAACATAATATGAATCGCTGTGCAAAACTTGCATCAAGCCGCAAAAACCGTTTTCCTTTGTACTTAAACTAAGCGAAAGTAGGGGTGCCCTAATGGGAGGTCACGGGAGGTCATTGGTTGTACTTGAATGTTCCCAAGGGGGTGTTTTATTCCTTTTGGGGGTGAATCAGTGTTAATATCAAAGCAGACTTAAGTGATATAAATTGGCGTTACCACTTGGCGATATATCGCCAAGCTTTCAGTCGCCAAGTGCTTGTCGCCAACTTGGTGACATATCGCCAAACTGGCGACAAATTTGGCGAAAAAAATATTTTATGAGTTTGGGTTCAATTTAGCGCTATTGGCGGTATTTTGCGAAAAATCCACTGAATGATGCTAAAATCGGCGATATTTAGAAAGTGAATTGTTGTAAATTATTTTTTGCTTTGTTTCGTGGTACATTTGGGGCGTAAATGTTTGAATTGTCATTTTGCTCATTCCAAGCATTATTTTAACACTTAAGGCATCTACTAAAAAAATTTACACGTAAAAGAAAGTAGTGTGGGGTCCATACCAGATTTTTTTCTTTCAAATAAAGTTTCTCTCCACTAGCAGACAATATTTTTCACGATTTCAAAGATACACAAGCCAAACTTGGCAGACGACAAACAAAAATGCAGCAATGAAATGGTTTTATTTACATTGTTTTGTTTTCTTTTAATTACAGTTGCTTTCATACTAACAGACGATAGTTTTTGCAGTTTAATCCCTAGCTGTTGCATTTTTAATAGTACTATGAAAAAAATCGTCAGCACAACAAGCATTTCAAGCGCTCTTTTTCTCAAAGTGATTTCTTGTTTTGATGCAAAGTACAAAGCATTAACTGATTTGTAGTAATTTTAAAACATCTGGTGTGCACGCCACACTACTTCCTTTTACGTTTAAATTCCATAATAAATGCCTCAAGTGTTAAAATAGTGCATTAGAGTGCGCAAGATAACAATTCAAACATTTACACCCCAGTTTGTCACGAATCAATGCAAAATAATGTTTTACAATGATTTATTTTCTAAATATCGCCGATTTTAACATGATTCAGTGAATTTTTCGCAAAATGTGCCCAATAGCGCCAAATTGAATCCAAATTTAAAAAAAAAATCATTTTTTCGCCAAATTTGTCGCCAACTTGGCGGCAAACACTTGGCGACCAAAAGTTTGGCGATATATCGCCAAGTGGTTGCACCAAATCATATCACTCAACCTGTATTGAAATTAACATTGATTTACCCCACAAAGGGGTAAAAGACCCTCTTGGGAACATTCGAATGCAACCACAAGGGGAGGTGCACAACGACCACCCTCAGAGCCTACATACCAAACTAGAAGCTTCTACGTCATATAGTTTTTGAGTTATGCGACATACATACATACATACGCACATACATACATACAAACATACATACATACGCACATGCATACGTACATACAGACGTCAAGAGAAAACTCGTCGTAATTTACTGGGGTATGGTCGAAAAGGATATTTCGGCTGTTTATATGTTAGTAGGTACATATGCATGTGCTGATAGGTCGAAAAAACTACTCAACATTCATTCGGGGGTGAGCAAAATCAAAATTTAGACCGAATTTTGAGTGAAATTTTCTTTGTGATTACAATACTTCCTTTACTAAGTAAAAGGAAGTAAAAATGGCTGAAGAATCATCAAGTTTTGTTTCATATTTTCCATAATACAATACAGTTCATTATATTTTTTAATTATATTTCGCGTACGTTTATATTAAATCTATATCAAGTGGATACACGGTATTTATGTATATTTTTAAATAAAACATATCATTCACAATGCAATAATATATTTCATAATAACATATCTACTCCGCATGTTGTCGAATATGTAAATACTGGACATTTAGTAGCATACTGTGCAGTTACTGCCGACTGCCAGTCAATTCCGCATGACAATTAGAGTGAAAAGGGCAGGTAAACGGCAGTATCTGCTTTACCTCTCTATGCGCTTGCAAAATCAAAATTCAATCGATTACCCAAAAAATATATCGGTATAAACATATAGTATCGCCTATGTTCGAAGTTCAATGTTTTATTGATCTTTGTGGAAAATCAAAAACGCGTTTCTTCAATTATCTGGAAAACTCATTTTTGCAGATACTGCCGTTTACCTGCCCACGGCAGTATACGGTAAGATTATTGAGGGAAATTTCCGAACTGTGGATTCACGAACTTTTCATTCTGTTGATCGCGTAGAAATTGGAGAAGAACACTATACAATAAAGTAACAAGAAATACAAAGTTTTACTGATATTAATTCAACATTAACACAAAAACAAAAGCAACAATAAAATTAATCTAAATCGCTGTGACATAATATTTTCAAAACTCGCGATCGTAAATACGAAACTTTTGTACGCGAGTATTAAAATTGTGCACTTCCGAAACATGTTTACGACATTCCCTTTATTAAAAAAAAAATCACCCCCCCGCACCCTCCCCTTGAAAAAAATGTCTCAAATAAAAAAAATCATGAAAACTGTTCTTTTTATTAAAAAAATATGTATATTAATAATTTCCAAAATTGCCAAATTTGGTGTCATGTTTAGTGGACAGACCTATTATTGCCGATATTTTTCCCAATTATACTGTTTTGTCCGAACAAATAGTTTTTTCTTTCAAACATTGATTGCTACGAAACCACTGAAAGCATTAAATCTGCTACAATGTAAACCCAAATGAAGGCGATGGTGATATCATCGCAAGAAAGAAACAATCATTATTGCAAAACGAATCTTCAACAGTTAAATATTTCCAGCAGTTCACCTCTCATCTTGCATTTTTAAAATCGATCACACGCATAAAAAAATCGTATTGTGATTACAATTTTACTTACTGCAAAACTGATTGCATTTGAAAATTACTTTAGGGTCATTCCATGTCAGTTCACCCGGCCATGTAACCCATGTCCTCGGATTTTGATAAAATTTGGTGTATTTAATATTTTTATGGTCGTAAGTAACCATATGAATTCTTTTGCCCATATGTGATCTGGTTTTTGTTTTACAGGCCGTCAAACTTTTCAAAAAATTGCATTTTCTGTCAACCGCTAAGCCTAATCTGCATGTATACGTATCTATTCAGTAAATTGTGACGGGTGCAGAAATCGTTCAAAATCTCTAAAAATTCTCAGACATGTTGCTGAAAGTATGAGGATTTAATAAAAAAATACTTAAAATTTATATAATATAATTTTGTTTGAATAAATTTTGAATAAACTACGACAAGCAATTTTTTTATTGTGCAAAACATGAGTTTACTTAAGTGGCATTTCACGAAAAGGCGGAGGTCCTATTCAATAATGGAAGCATTCGAAATGAGCCTGAAGGTGTGTTCTATCATTGCAAAGAATAAAATTAGTGGTTTTTTACGTTTTCTCGTTGCTATTGCGCAATATACACATTTCAGTACCAAAATTTTTGAAAAAAAGTTCTAGTCATTTTCCTAACCTAATTTCCACTGAAAAGCAAACATACCTTTATTTTTAAGTGTATTTACAGCCCTATTATACTACTTAAAAATCATCTTAATCCATTATTAAGCAGAAACAAAAGTGAAAAATAATTTATGACTCCCAAATTCAGTTGTTAAGTTCAGCAAAACATCAGTTGTAGAATAAGGATGTGCAAAACATGAATTTACTTTAGTGGCTTTTTCATGAAGAGGCGGAAGTCATATTCAATAATAAAAGCCTTCGAAATAAACCTAAAGGTGTGTTCTATCATTGCAAATAATAAAATTAGTGGCTTTTTTTTCGTTTTCTTGTTGCTATTGCACAATATACACATTTCAGTACCAACATTTTTGAAAAAAGTTCTAGTTATTTTCCTAACTTAATTTTCAATATTTTATGTGAAAAGTAAGCATTGTTCATGCCTTTGTAACATAAAAAGTATTGTATTTAGTTTTAATGATTTATAATTATATTGAATGTGCGAAGAAGAGATAGGATAGCCCAATCTTTGAAGAAAATATAATAATGAAAAATATGAGTTTCTGGATATTATCGGATTGTTTGCCTTTGAAGTGTTTGTGTGATCCTGTTTTCAGCAAATTTAAGGAATATACTGTTTGATATTTTAACGCTCGACCTTCCTTGCATTTGCGCATTTATCAGGTCTCTTTTTATTTTATCAAAATATGGGTGATAGTTATAAGAAGGGTGAAGAATGTGAAAGCACTGAGTAGCCGCCCCTTTTAGCCAAGTTGGAGACGAAAATCTTCTTACAAAGCAAAGAGAGCCGAAAAAAACTGGTAGCTAATGTGAAGTGAGAACACCAGCGAGCGACCGCACTTGGTACGGTTCAACTCGTAAACGATGTAAAGTACCAAGTGCGGTCGCTCGCTGGTGTTCTAATTTCACATTAGCTGCCTGTTTTTTTCGGCTCTCTTTGCTTTATAAGATGATTTTTGCCTCCAACTGGACTAGTTTCGTATTCCATGCTGATGAGTGCATAATAAGCAAACTGCAGTCAATGGATCGAAATAGCAGAGTTGGTGGTGTATTGCACGTTTCTGCCTTAGCCCTTGCTTAGGGGCGGTTACTCACTGCTTTATCCACTCACATTCTTTATCCCTCTTATCACTATCGCCCATATTTTGATAAATAAAAAGATACCTGATAAATGCGCAAAGGCAAGGAAGGTCGAGCGTTAAAATATCAAACAGTATATTCCTTAAATTTGCTGAAAACAGGATCACACAAACACTTCAAAGACAAACAATCCGATAATATCCAGAAACTCATATTTTTCATTATTATATTTTCTTTAAAGATTGGGCTATCCTATCTCTTCTTCGCACATTCAATATAATTATAAATCATTAAAACTAGATACAATACTTTTTATGTTACAAAGGCATGAACAATGCTTACTTTTCACATAAAATATTGAAAATTAAGTTAGGAAAATAACTAGAACTTTTTTCAAAAATGTTGGTACTGAAATGTGTATATTGTGCAATAGCAACAAGAAAACGAAAAAAAGCCACTAATTTTATTATTTGCAATGATAGAACACACCTTTAGGTTTATTTCGAAGGCTTGTATTATTGAATATGACTTCCGCCTCTTCATGAAAAAGCCACTAAAGTAAATTCATGTTTTGCACATCTTTATTCTACAACTGATATTTTGCTGAACTTAACAACTGAATTTGGAGTCATAAATTATTTTTCACTTTTGTTTCTGCTTAATAAGGGATTAAGATGATTTTTATGTAGTATAATAGGGCTGTAAATACACTTAAAAATAAAGGTATGTTTGCTTTTCAGTGGAATTTAGGTTAGGAAAATGACTAGAACTTTTTTTCAAAAATTTTGGTACTGAAATGTGTATATTGCGCAATAGCAACGAGAAAACGTAAAAAACCACTAATTTTATTCTTTGCAATGATAGAACACACCTTCAGGCTTATTTTGAATGCTTCCATTATTGAATAGGATCTCCGCCTTTTCGTGAAATGCCACTTAAGTAAACTCATGTTTTGCACAATAAAAAAATTGCTTGTCGTAGTTTATTCAAAATTTATTCAAACAAAATTATATTATATAAATTTTAAGTATTTTTTTATTAAATCCTCATACTTTCAGCAACATGTCTGAGAATTTTTAGAGATATTAAACGATTTCTGCACCCGTCACAATTTACTGAATAGATACGTATACGTGCAGATTAGGCTTAGCGGTTGACAAAAAATGCAATTTTTTGAAAAGTTTGACGGCCTGTAAAACAAAAACCAGATCATATATGGGCAAAAGAATTCATATGGTTACTTACGACCATAAAAATATTAAATACACCAAATTTTATCAAAATCCGAGGACATGGGTTACAAAATCCCGTTTTCCTGAGTGATTTGACATGGATTGACCCTTTAGCAAATTTATCATCAGGATAAATCACAGGTCTTGGTCACAATGAGCCAGTAAAAAAAAAAAAAGCTTTAATACAATCCTAAGTTTTAGGCGTCAAATTTAGGACCATAGGTTAGAAATCTAAGCGTCAAATCAAAATTTTCGGTCGCAAAATGCGACTTAAGACCGATTGTTTCTGACACTGTAAGCATCTCCCTCTTCCTAAAAAACTGGAACATTGAGAAATTGTGTAAGTCGTCGCAATTACTTTCTGAGCACATGGCAAAAGCAGCGTGTCGTGAAATATTTAAAAAAGAGCATGTAGAGAAAGGCCCCCCCCCCCCATCCGAAAACAAAGGTTAATACAAGCAAATTGTTAGTCCACATCAGGGATAGAAATTTTACAAGTAGACTACTGAAAATAAAAACTATTCTGAACAATATCGACAGATGATTGTTTAAATCATTGGAAACATTTCACGCAAAAACGGGACTAGTGCATACAAACAACTCAACTAAGGAAAACAAAGGCCATAAAGAATTTGTGGAATTGTTTAGGGGGGAAAAGAAAAAAAATCCAAACTTCAATTTGCTAAAGAACATAAACATTGATAAATAACAGAAGACCAGGGTTACTCATCCAACATGAAGACGATACATTCATAAGATTTTTTTTCTTGTTAATTATTCTCTTGTACAGGACGGGCTAAAGAAGACTTAGTTAAACACGTAAAACTGTTGTAATAATCATTCATTTTAACTATTTTTTTAACACATTAAATACAATTCTGATCGAATTCGAGACTGACTCTTTTCAGAGCATTTTTCATTACACCACGTAATATTTCTGGTTGCGGGCTCCGTATTTGGTCCCTAATATTCTGTTACAGCTTTCAATTAGTATCTGGCTTATTAATGTGCACTTTTGTCTTTTAAATATCATCATTTTAAAAAGTCTGAAAGCTGTGGGTGATCTTGAAGAGTAAAAATGCTTACGATAATTTCGCTGCGTCGTAGCTATCGTTGACAAGAATAGAAAAAGTTGACAACTATAACGCCTAGTTGTGTATGATTCCATGAATTTAACTATAGCCCACAAAAGTTTTAAAATATATATATATATATATTCGTATTTCACATTGGACGACCCTGTACAAACAGCTTTCAGAGAAATTATGACACACACACACACACACACACACTAGCAAATATTTGTCTAAAATGTTTGCAACAAATTGTGTGGAATTTTTTTTCCCGTACAATTAATAATCTCGCATAGCTTTAGAAAAATATAAACATTGCACAGCATGTCTTTTCTTTCTTTAAATATATTTTAAACGATCATTCAAGGTTAAAGTTTATAGTTTGGAAAACAAACTCGTACAAAGGACTCAAATCAAGAAGTGAAAACAGTAAATGATTTTATTTTTCCTTTTGATTTTTATTTGACACGTCAATCGAAATCTGCAAATTACGAAACAGTTTACAGTTATTTTTTTTTCAAGGGAAAAGTTTTTAAAGTATGCCAGAACGTTTGTGGAGAAATCGGAAAAGCTGACTTTTAAACCAGTTTATGATATTGAGTTTACTACAAATTTATATATATCAGGGGTAAATGCGTAAGTTTTCCAGTTCCGGAAAGCCAATAAGAAATAATTGAATCTTGAGTCATACACAATTTAATCATAAGTCGTCACTAACCTATGTGAAAAGGGTATTTTTCCAGAAAAGCAATACCAGAACGGCATTCCGGGACCAATATTATGTGTATGTATAACAAAGTCATTGATTCTAAGCTTTGAAAAAGGAAAACATAACAATATTGATATCATAATAAAGTGAATTTTAGTTCAAAAATACATACGTGCAAAGAAAAAAAAAGTCATTATCTTAAGTTTAGACATTTATTTAGTGAGCGAAATTACTATTTTCAGCATTAAACAGAATCACACAACTTCCACACTTTTTAGTGATTGTTTTCCCCATAGGTCTCGCTGTATTTCTAATAGATATACATACACAAATATATATACACACACACATAGATACAGATGGGTGGCGCTCACATGCAGCACTCGCTGCATCAATAAAAGAGCAGACAGACAATTCGTAGACAAGCACCTCCCTATATACGATCTCTATTTCTTCATACTAGAATCGCACTTTTTGTGATACACGTAAAACTAGCTTCACCGCAAAGCACTTAGGCACATATTACGCAGTGGAAAAATGAGTTTACAGGTATCAGCACTAAATTTTCTCCCGAAGTTAAATACCAATGGTGTTTTTCCGTTCACCACTTCGGCACAAATAGATGCAACATACGCGGAACCGGATACAACACAAACTTACTATTTAAAACCATCTCCGACAGCCATTTATAATGCAATCAGCAGTGGTAAAGCAAAATTCGGAAAGCAATTTACAAACAAACGAGTAACCATCTTACCCGTCTTCGGCTTCTTACTCTGCAGCTATAAACCTAAGGGTCACGTGGCTTCAAGGGGCCAATACCAAACTATTCTCGTGACATCATTCCGCGACGAGATCGATAAACAAAGCGTCTGCCTTTTCCACTCATTTTTCAAGTGAGAGAAATTACGGTGTTTTGATTAATAACACACTTTTATCACAAGGTGGAACTTCGCGCTTGAAGTAGCACAAATAGTTTTTTTACACACCTTTGTGCACGAAAAGAAGAATGAAAGAAAGTAAGTAAAGAGAAATGTAAAGAAAAAAAAAAGCTGAAAGAAAAAAAATTAAATAAATAAATTAGTAAATAGAAAATCTTGAATACAGACTTTTAACACAAAATCTGATCAGCAATTGAAAATGTTTATTCATTTTTTATTTAAATAATAAATATGATGCTATAGTTTATAATTTGAAAGATTAAAGTACGATGAAGGGAGGGGTAGCATTTAAAAGCAAAAAAAAAAAAAAATATTAAACGGACAATATGATTTGAGTGAAAATACTTCACAAAAAAATAATAACTATGAAATCTTAGAGAGTTATAAAAGCGATTGAAACAAAAGTGAAATTGTCGCAAGGCCTCGGTAATGAATTGATAATCATTTTTAAATATTTTAGATTTTTCTACATTTTTTTGTTGCGAAACTTACAATGTCATGCAATTAGAGAGGCATAGCTTATAAACGTTTTAATAACAATTAATGATATCGACGTTACATGCACTAAATGTTTTGCGATGAAATGAAAAGTAAAATCAAACTATCAAAAATAATTAAACAGATGAAAATGCATTTGTGATGCAAGTTCTACTACTAATCCTATTTAAAAAAAGGACTTTTTTCCAATGGATAACGTAGATGATTTTTAAAAAATACTCAGTTAATGAGCATTTTAAAGAAAAGATAATTTGATGAAACTTCTAAATGATTTACAATTTCATAGCACTGCAGAAGCAACTGTATTTGAATTGGTATTTTCTTTTCATTTTAAAGAGCTCTGCGGCGAATTTAAAGAAAAACTAAAAATACATTTGCTACAGTTGCTTACAAAAGAATTGATCTCACAAACAATATGAAAACTGATAAAACATAAAGGTTTTGAAAGGCAGAGCTGTAGAAATATGTACTAAAATTAATACTTCTTCATCTATCAAATCGAAACTTATCTCGCGTATCTTTTCTTTTCCTTTCAGAATCTTAAACTTAACTTTCGCAAAAAACATATGCTGCAGAAAATAGTTTAAGAATGAAGAAAGTTTAGCGTGAGAAAGAATGTTTTAAATTACCGAGTTTTCCTCGTTTGTGCGAGTCTGGAATGTAATTTTCTACTTGATTATCTAGAAGTTAACATGAACTCCCATTTCCATCGACAAAGTGTGTGTGTGTGTGTAAACAATCCTATATTTGAAATGTGTAATATTATTCCGTTTAACCTAAAAAAAAATAGAAAAAATGTAAAATATGGTCGGTATTTAAAAACTGTTCGGTTATTATTATTGCTTAATATTTGAAGTAACAATTAAATGATAATACTTTGTCCTCATTTAAAACAGAAACGGTAAAAAAAAAAAACTTCTCGCACTGTATATTTCTTTAACAAATTCATATATATTAATTGTCCCTGCTAGTTCTTTTCTTTCTATATTTGGGCATATAAAGTGGTCTAGTTTTTCTTCAGATTTTTTATTTATTTTTTACTTTATATAGGTTATTCTTTGCTGTGTGCGAGAGTCCCCCCCCCCTCTCCAGCTAACGTTTTACTTTTATTCCTTTTTTTTAAGATTGATTTTTCCGTTCTCTACATTTTCATTTTAAACTTACTAAGATGATGTTTTGCCGAATTCACTTTAAATGTTGTAACAACGAAATGCTGTCGAAAGGGTTTAGAAGTATTTAATCATGTCACAGACAGCGTCGTGCGGGTACTGCCAGTCAGCTATTACATACATGGAGTCAAACAACCAACTGGTGGTCGAAGACGACTACTTTCATCCTATTCGTGAACGCCACTAATACGAAACTAGTGTAGTTAGAACATAAACGTTTTGTGTAGAGTAGTTTTTTAAAGAGATATTTTAGAAGAAAACTTTAAAATGAAAGGTTTCTTTGACAGTAACTACTAACTACAATCATTCAAAAACGAGAATCTTGTTATGCAGTGAATACTGTTTTATAAGGCTCGACCGATGGCATTTTTTGGCCGATGGGCCGATGCTGATTGTTCAAAGTTGGCCGATGCCCGATTTTTTCCTCTTCCATCGGCCGATGGCCGATGGTAAAAAAAATTAAATGATTAGAAAAATAAATATTTATAAGACATTTGATGTGTGTCTAGAGATGAAAATGGTCGGAAAAAAACCGGAAATTTTCGGAAAAAAACGGTTTTTTTCCGTTTTTTTCCGATGAGGTTTATTTCCATTTCGGAAAAATTGATTTTTTCCATTTAATTTTTAAGAAAGAAATGACTAGAAAATCTTCTGTTTGTATAATTGTTAGAAGCGTTAATTTATTGAATCCTGCATTTTTGTTTTTCATTTAAATCCCCTAAACATCTTGATGCAAAAGCATATAGCCATTATTTTCGTTTTTTTTCCTTATTTAATTACATTGGAGGTATCAAAGAGCATTTTCTTAATCGTGTACAAAATACTAGTTCTTTAGGATAATTATGAAATTTGGATACTAAAAGTGTGCTAAAATGTTCAATTTCTGGTCTTACTCCCCGATCATTTTCAGCTTGGAAAGCAGAAAAAAAGATAAATAAAAGTTTTTAAGGAAATACTTGAATACTGGCCATTTTATAAACATTACGTTCTCTACTCTAGGACAGCACAATTTTTCATTGAAAATGTTAAAGCAATAGTAAATAAGCACAGAAATTTATGTTAAAAACACATTTTAATATTTTGTAATAAGTGAACCACTGCTCAATTAGATAAAAAAATAATTCTGATTAAATTCCAACTTTTGTAAACACAACAGATTTTATAATTGGCCTACTATTAGTGTAGTTTTGATATTAAAAGTACATAAATTATTTCTTATGAAAAATTACATGTCGCCACTGAAAGGTAAAATTATTTCATTATTGATAAGTGCTTATGCACAAAATTTTTCATTTATTAATATGAATTCTTTCATACAAAATGCAATACCTCACTTTTTAACTGATTTTCTTTCTGTACTTCCTCTACTTTATGTATGTATAAAATAAACTGTCACATATATATTTAATTTTATATAATAGATTTATCAATTTTCTGTTAAAAATTGTTAATTTCCTTTTGGTATTTAGATATTTTCCAAAATTTTATATTAATATGCAACATTACTAACATTATGACAGCATATTTACAAAAAAATTAATAACTTAATTTAAATAGTTTACATATCTTTCAAATATTTTTATATGTCTAACATTTCAGAGTTCAAATCGTACTAAGATACTAATTATTAACGTTCTGTGTATTTAAAGTAGCACAAAATATAAAATAAATAACTAAATAATAAAAAAAAACTATATTAAAGTAAGTACACTTACCTTTATTGCAAATTCCAAGTAGAATTCAACGCTATCAACTATTAAAACTCTCTCGACACAATTCTACACAGAAACTTCTTTAACAAAACCAACGTCCTTTTAGTGAAGAACTAATTTTACTTCTTCATGAAATGAAGAAGCATAACTTCAGCCACAGAACGAGGTTTCCGCGGACTATGCAAACTAAATGTATATTGCCGTGCTTGCTAAGCACATAGTAGAATCTGCAATTGAGCTCAAACTGAGATATTGCATTTTTAAAGAGCTGCGCCTCCATATAATTTGTTGTGATGACTTTTTATTCAGCAGATAAAAAAAAAAAAGTTTCCAATCACAAATGACTACAAAACATTTTATTAATAACACATACGAAACAGAGAGCAACCTCTGGTTAATAACTCTGGTTTTGTTAAAAAGTTAAGGTATGACTATTCTGCTTAGCAAGGCAGTGCAGTAAGTTGAAACTCCAGTTTAAATTTTGTTCAGGTTTAGAAACCATTACGCAGTTTTTAGTTTTCTATTAGAAATGTTAAAAAAAAAAAAGTCATTTAAGTTTTATTTGGATTTAGATTGGGTGGGGAAAAACCAGAACTCAATAGTTTTCATTTTTAGATAGTGAGGTTATATTGCAAGGGAGAAAAATCATTCTGATTTTTCTTTCAAACACTATTATTGATGTTTGAAAGTATCTACTTATTGTTTAAGTTTTAAAGGCTGTCTAAAATAGAAAATTTAATTGTAAGGGTTAGACACACTTTATCCAATATTAACAGTGAAATGACGATATGATTCATTTGTGGGGTTTGACCAAGAAAGCTTTGAGTCATAAAACAGAAAGGCTATTTTTTCCTATTAAAACCTACCTAATTATGCGTATTTCTGCCATCAGGAAAAATAATATGTGTTGATTGCATATATTTTTAATGATTAACCTTTTAAATGGTCTAATAAAAGCAAAACTATAAAAAAACACTCTTTTTAATTGCAAAAAAGTCAATTTTTCATTTTTTTTTTCCAATTTTTCCGGAAAAAAACAGGAAAAAAACCGGTTTTTTTCCACCACTTCAAAATTTCCGGAAATTTTACATCTCTATGTGTGTCATACATTCATTACATTCTACTTCTTTTTCAGTCATTCAGATTTTGGGCCTAAATTTCTATTTTACTACCACTCGACAAAAATTATATGAGAGAGAGAAAGATGCAGTAAGTTGAGAACTCATTCGTACCATTTGTACTAGGTGTAGTCATGCAGATACTTTCTTAGCTGCAATACGATGTCCCAAATGTGCTTTTTACTTTTTCTTTTTCTTTTTTTTGACTAATCAATTTTATTTCAATGCAGACTTATATCATAAATTGGCGACAACTGCGTGATATAATAGCAAAGTGTTTTATAACTAACAAAGAAAGATACAACAAAGATGGAGAACAAAATAAGATGCTGAATTCGGTATCGGCTGGGCGGTATTTGATAAAATTCCTATTAAAATTGTTGATATTTGTAACATGAATATCTATAAAGCAATTCCGCATCGGTTCGCAATATACTCTTTTATTCATGAATTAAATTCCACCTACATATACGAAAACGTTTGAGATAAAAATTTGAAACGGGCACTGTTTAGTAATAGGCAACTGCTTTATTGTTTAACATAAACATAAAAAAAAAAAAAGACTTCAGCAATCATATGTGGATTTAGATATACCAAACTTGGTAAGAACTTCCCATTATGTTGTTTAATCATTTAAAGAAAAACACTGAACCAGTCAAGAAATTAAACTGTGTGAGTGGAAAAGTTCTTTAAGATATTTTTAAACCATAAAGTTAAACAAAACAAGAAGTTCTCTCAAGAACTAAACGAGCCTACTTTTCCGTAAATCGACATCGGTATTCTAGCATCTGATCAATATTTTTTTAAATATCTGAGACGATAAATTATGTCAAACGTACCTTTTTAGCACATAAAGCTGTTTTTAAAATCAAATATGCAGATTTCATCTGATGACTAGGCACTTAATAATTAAACAAAAAAAAAAAAAAAAAGCCGGCCACCTCGTCTAGTGGTCAGCGACATCTGACCGTGATGCGGTGGCCCCGGGTTCGAGTCCTGGCTGAGGCATGGGCGTACCTTCTCTCTCTCCTGTCATTGTCCTTTCTGTGTGTGTGTGAAAGTGAGTTATGAATGGATGCCTACCCTATGAACGGGTCCTTATGGCATGTGTGTTGAGCTTAAATCGGTCTTCCACCTAAATGGTGCTCTTAAAAACGGAAGCCGTATCTTTCCTGCCTTAAATCGAGCAGATTTCATCTACTCGGGCTCGGATACCCGAGTGGTATTAGAAACAACAACAACAACAAAAAAAAAACAATGAAGTTGTTGCATCTTTTAAACAAATCAGCTTTTATAGTTCTTCCGTAGAAAAAATAATTAATTGTTTTGAAAAAAAAGAATTAAAGAAAAAGAATCAAATCAAAACACATTTCTGTACCTCAGAACCAGAACGACGTAAGTCCAAAAATGGCGATTTTCACTTTTTTTGTTTCATTGTATGTAGAATCTTACTCCACATCGACCCATTGAAACCGTATTCTACAAAACAAATGCCTTCACTATTATTTAGCATCACTAAAAGAGCACGAGTCCCAACTTTTGCATGTATCCGCCAATTGTTTTCGCCCTCTACTGCAAAATGGCGAAAATGGACTTGGGTCATTCCGACGAAAATGGTATAAATCATGTCTGAAGCTCTTTACTTAAGATTATCAATTTAAATAATTTCCACCAACTAATCATATTTTTTTTTTATTGAGTTTCCATTCATTTGTGTATAATGAAGTGAAAATAACTAGTACATGACTCATTTATGAAAAGATTTTAAATATTTTGATCACTTTGGTTAACAGAGTGGACATATAATAGAGTGGACAAATAAGCTTTTAAAAATATCTGTATAATCACAAAGAAAAAGAATCACAGAACAAGCATAAAGAGGAATAAACAGTCTAAAACTGTAAGTCTGTCTGCAATTTCAAGAAAAAATCTATTTTTTTTCATCATGAAATCGGCTCTAACAGAGTGGACATCCAACAGTTCAAATTAACTATCATAAGAAATGAATTAGACTCACCCTGGTTGTTGACTACATAATTAAATGTAGCAAGCTAATCACGGCAGTTATACTACCTATATTTTTAAAAATATATATCAGATTGAATGCAATTGTTTATTTTATTTCCAAAAGGCATATAAGAGCCAATATTTAGAAAAGTGCCAATTTGAAGTTGGAGTTTTCTGAAAAAAAAATTTTTTCGCAGAAAAAAACTAATATTGGATTTTAAGTCTAAATTGGGTCTAAATGGAAGAAAATAAAAGGGGGGAGGTCAAGGAAGTTATTTACCACCTCCTTAGATTACTCACTTTTAAGCCGTTACAGATGTGATGAATGTTACAGATCTGATGTTAATATGAGCTACATATTTGAGTTAATGCTTTCAGTCTTCGTTGACATCTCTAAATATGATATCATTTCCTTGCATTTTTAACATAGAATTAAGATAGTTATATTAAAATATATATATTAGCTAAAAAATCAAATTTCATTATAAAAAAAGCATTTTTTGGAAATAAAAATGAGCAATAATTTTTTTAGATAAAATAAATTATGAAATTACCAAATCCAAGCTAATAAAACATTTGTTTTGTTTTGAAACATTACACAACTTCAACTTTTTCAACACACAACTCTGCTGCTTGCTTTTCTTTAATTAGTTGCAGGAAATTTAATTTCTTAATCAAAAATTCAAATTTAGCTATCTAGTTATTATCTAGTTATTAATCGAAGTTATGAGAAATTGAAGCACCAAAAAAAAAAATAAATAAATAAAATAATAATAATTAATTAACTTAATTTCTGCAGTGTCAATTTTTCTTATTTTACTAACTTCTGTTACTTCTATTGTCAGGTTAAACGAACCACAAATGAAGCAATTGTACTAAAACTCATTGCTTTTCATTTTTTAAGAACAAAAATATTCAATATATATGGCTAAAACCTAATGTTTTTTGCTTTTTAATAATTCTGAAACGCGAGAGTTAGTTCGTAACATATTCGCTGTTTTTCAATGTTACCGCTCTGACTGTTACCGATCTGACAAACCGACAGAGATTTTTTTATTTCCGAGTCGATCGCACTAAACCAAAATCAAACACGTGGTTTCACTTGTAATAAAGGACTATACTTATGTATAAAATATTTTTTTAAATAATAAAAACTGCGCATTTTAGAGCGTGTTACCGATCTGATGACTCAAATGACACACATTTTATAAAATCACTTTAAAAAATCTTACCTACAATTTTAGAAGCAGAAATGCAAATTTTTAATTATGATTCGATAAAACATCCCACCAGGTACTCAGTATCACGTGGTATAGGTTCAAGAAATGATTTTGGAAGCCTAAACATAGATCGGAAGTTATTGTTACCACTCTGACGGCGGAACTTGGGACACGCTTATTTTGCATCGGCTAGAAAATCAGAAATCTATTAAAACAAAAATGAAGTAAAATATTAACAAAGGGGTAAAAATAGAATCGTTTTTTGTGCAAGTGCGTTTTTTTGGGAAGTTAGAAAGTGCGCATGACATGTTTGCATGCTAAGCTTTGCTACTGGGGACACGTTACCGATCTGATTTTTGAGGTATAAAAACAATATTTTCTGAAGAAAAAAAATTTTTTTCTGATGTTATTAGATGAAATAAAAGCAGAACCTTATCTTCTTTCGGGAGAAAATTATTTTTTAAACTAGTTATTGAAATACTAGTGAAAATTCACTTGGGACTCAAATTGGCACTTTTCTAAATATTAGCTCATAACAGAATGGACAATTCGAAACATAGAAAATCTAGGGACACGGATAAATAATAGTGTTTTGGGGGGAATTTTTTTTTCATTTGCGTAATAATCTGCAGAAATGGTGTCAAAAGCATCTTCTGTGCAGCGCAGTGTAATTTATTTTGTTGTTACATTTCAGTTTAATTTTAAATCATTTAAAATTCTAGCAATTTGAAGCTGGGACACGTCATTTTCTCCTTCTTCTGACAAAGATAATTTTTTTGTGTCATTTTTAAATGTATTATACCTAATCTATTGATACTTGATGGCACAAATCAAATGGAGAACCAGTAAAAAATACACTTAATGGGTGGTAGTTATTATTAAAATTGAATTTAAAATATTCTTAAGTCTCGGACATGATTTGTACCATTTTTGCCGGAATGACCCACTAACGTTGGTCTGGTTCTGAGGTAGAGATTTTATCAAACAAAGAAGAAAAAAAAAACCCCGTTCCTAAAAAATGTCTCCAATTTCATTTTTAATCCGTTGCAAATAATTAAAAACAAATAATTGATTAAATAAATAATAAAATGTTCTCTTAAATGAGTAATTTTTGTTGGACGAAAAATCGTCTGCCAAAAAAATAATAATAATAATAAATAAAACAAATGAATAAACAAAGAAAAAAGTCGTCTGCATGGTTATTTCTTTTAAGAGTGTGAGTCGGTCATTTTTTCCCAGCGTGCATTTCTGCAATGTTAGCTGAGTCAGAGTTAGAGTCGAGGATTCAGAGTTGGATTTGAAAAGACCGAGTCATCAGTCGCAGTCGACAGGTAGAGTCAGAGTCAAAGGCACAAAAATTCTAATAGTAGGACTCGGTCTTTTTTTCCGAGCCTGTATTTCTACCATAGGGGCGGAGTTGGAGTCGAAGATTCGGTGTCGGAGTCGGTTTTTAAAAAATAGATTCGTCAGTCGAAGTCGAAAGCTCTGAAATTATAATAGTAAGAGTGGTTCATTTTTTTTCTGAGCCTGCATTTCTGCCATGTTAGCGGAGTCAAGGAGTCGGAAGCAGCGTCCTCACTGCAGCTTATTCAGAAAAGTACTTTACATACATTGTTTATCAAAACCATTTTTTAACGAAGTTAGTTTGAAGGAAATCAGCCTTTAACCCTTTGATGGTTATGAACGAGTTCAGCTCGCAATCGAATCGTGCGTCATAATGCGCGCAAACGAGTTCCGCTCGGGAGCAAGATTTTGACCGAAATGGTTAGTGACGAGCACTACTCGCGTAGTGAAATTTGTATAACATTATGTAGGAACAGCTGCCTTTTTCGACTACTGTTTACTCCTAATGCTGCGCGAATTAAGTAAACGGAAACTGTTCATTTCCATAACCGTCATAGGGTTAAGTTCAGGATCTACATTCAACTTGAATTTTCCCGTAGGTGCAATGTTAAGTCTTTTCTGAACGGTTCAATGTTGAACGAAAAATGGTTCAAATCAAAAAGTAAAATATAGGAATGAGGGTGTCCTCGCCGAGATCTTTCGAACAAAAAAAGTTAATTCAATTCGGACTGTTCACTTAAAAGTTATTAGGTGGGGAAAGGTTGTTTGAACGGTTCAATGTTGAACGAAAAATTGTTCAAATTGAAAATTTAAATGCGGTAGTGAAGTATCTTTGCCAAGATCTTTCGAACAAAAAAAATTTTTTGTTTAAATCGGACTGTTCACACAAAAGTTATTAGGGGTGACAGCTTGTTTGAACGGTTCAATGTTTAACGAAAAATTGTTTAAATGGGAAATTTAAAAACGGGAATGAAGTATCCTTGATAAGATCTTTCAAACAAAAAAAGTTTGTTCAAATAGGACTGTTCACTAAAAAGTTAGTATCGCAGGACAGGTTGTTTGAACGGTTCAAAGTTGCACCAAAAATTGTTCAAATCGAAAAATCAAATATGGGAATGAGCTGTACTCGCCGAGATCTGTCTAACAAAGAAAAAAGTTTGCTCAAATCGGAATGTTCATTCAAAAGTTATTGGGGGGGGCGGGGGGAGGCAGACAGACCGACACATAAAAATTCCCTTTCTCAAAACCCTACTTTCCAAATTTTAATTTTTCGATTTTTTAAAAATGCTTTAATTTCTGTTTGACTTTTTTTGGACCTGGTGATAATTTTATGATGCATTAAACCACTTTTAATGCTTTTTTCGTTTTTTTTTTCCTTTTTAACGGGAAAGAAGGCTAAAAAGGCAACAGATAAATCACAATACTAAGTCATAGCTTGAATTTCGGTACACTTAAAATGTAAGAACAGAAATGTTTGCATGTTCGTTAAAAGCTGCGCCCTTTAAGGGCGAAACTGCAGTCTTAGGATGCTATATGATCGAGCTGTGGGTGCATTTGCTACAGTTCTGCCTCAGCCCTGGCTTACGGGCGGTAACTCATTGCATATAAAATTGCTAATTTTACACTAATAAACTGTAAATTGCTAATTTTACAGTAACAATAGAATACTTGATAATTTTACAGTTTATTACTGTGTCTTTTACAGTTTTAAACTGGAACCTCTTCTGTCAGTATTATAATGTTGTGTTTACAGTATAATACTGCCAATTTTGTGGTAATAAACTGCTGAAGTGCTAGTTTACAGTAATTAACTGTAAAATTGCTAGTTTTACAGTTTATTACTGTGCATTTTAGTTTTAAACTGAAAGCTCTGCTGCCAGTATTATACGGTAAAAACAACAGTTTATTTTTCGAAGTGTGTAGCTACACTACTACATTCTAGAAGCTACATTACATTCAACTAAAAGTTCGAAAAACCAAGCTTTTAAGTTAATAAGTTAAGAAAAATAGTCCTGAGGAAACAAAGAGCTTTTTTTTTTTTTTTGAAAATTGACCTTGACTATAAACATACGCTTCAACTCTTTTAATAAAATCTTTTTGTGATTCATTTTATTTCAATAACGAATATGTGAACAATAAAAACGCATAACAAAGTAATTTAGAATTGAAGCTAACCGAGAAAGAAAGATAGCTAGTTTTATAAATTGTACACAAGAAAGTAAGCTCGTTAGTTCCGGAAAAACGTCTTGCTCATGTTTCAAAAAGCATTTACCAATTAATGATATACAGCAGCTGTTTCATATACATCTCAAAAGCGTAACATGATTGCCCTGATTTTGACAATAATTAATTTCGACTGATTTTCCTTAGAAAAAAGACGTCAGAAAACCTTTCTCAAAGCAATCCATATCCACAATCAATTTAAACAGCAAGTTACTTCAGAACTTATTTAAATGATATTACCTGCCCTTCGTACTATTCAAAAGAGATACTTGCGTTACAAAAAGAAAATCATTAAGCCAGTGGTTCCTAAACTTTTTTCCCCCACGGCGCCCTTTATAGAACTTAAATTAATTTTCCCGCTCGGCACCCTTCTTTAACTAAAAGTATGAATTAAAAAAAATAACAGAAGACAAAATACAAATCATATACCTGTGTCATGTAACCCTTATTTATAGTGCAGGTGTGCCGTGAAAGGTTCACAAAAGTTTCCTGATTAATAAATATCCTTCTTACTTTATTATTTGAAAAGTTGTTTCAAAATTTCGCGGCGCTCCTTTAAAGGCTAACAGGCGAGCCACAGCGCAGCTTGCCCTTACCTGTATCACCCCCCCCCCTTCCAACTGTTTTTTGACAATTACAAATAATGAATAGGGGAGGGGAGATAATCGAGTTTTCTTGCAAAATACTTCATCTAATGAGTAATGCAAGTAACTTTAACACTACGGAGTGAAATATTTTAGAAACTTTTTTTTAACTTTATAATATTAATGTAAATTACTTTGACAACGAAGAGTTAGACCAGCTTTCACACTAAATTAGGCAGTTGAAATACTACATTAATACACTTGAGTACCTATATTAAACATTTTATAAGTTGCTTAAGTAACGAAAGTTTGAAAATTAAAAACAAAAGGGTTGTTCTCTTTTCTTTCCTTTCTTTTATTGTCAAGTCAACTCTCTATTGTTGCCCTACCTTAAACCGAAGAAAGCCTTGAAACCGAACGGCACAAAATACTGTAAATTTGTTTTACCTACCCAGATACTAACATAGTCGAAAAACCACACGTACAGTCAGAGAAGATCGGCATGAACGCGTTTTCACTTAATATTTTAAAAGAATTGTTTAAAATATTGATAGAGTAAAGGAGGCTGAAAGATGACGAATTTAAAACTTCTTTAATTATTTCATTCATGTAAAAAGTCAAAATACTTTTTGATTCTGAGGTATTCTGTAACGATTAACGAATGAATTCTGTAACATTGAAAATGACGTCGGAATGGATTGTTTTAACCGGCAAGATGGATTTTTCTTTCTTGTGGATGTAAGATTTTGACTTTAAAAAGTAAGGAATTACTTGACGAGAGTAACTAACGTCTTTTCTATTAATTATGTGTAAAGTAGAAGCCCTTATGGCAAAACCATGTGCGGTGTAGAATGTTGACAATAGTCTCTACAGTATTGAAAATGAAACTCAAAAAGAAAACGGTATGGGGTCAGATGACGAATATCTGGGCGGGTTAGATGACGAGTAGATTGCTCGTTTATTTTCTTATTCATCACGTGCTTGAGAACAGAATCTACTAAAATAAAACTCTAAACATCAACATTGATGCAGATTAAGATTTTCAAACAGTATACTACTGATACACTGAAGAAAAAGACAAGCACACAAAGAAGGAAGTCTCTCATACCTCATTTCACTACTTTGTTTCATTATGAATAGAGAATTATTTTATTTTTTTCCCACACTTAACTTTCCGATTTCCCTCCACTGCTTGGTATAAAGACTAATGTCACTAGTGAGCTTCCGAACAAAACTAAAAGTAAATAAAAATCTGTTTTTGTCAAAAAGCAAAAAATTGAATTTGAAAAAGCCTTTTTAATAATCGATATGATTTTCTTTGACGAGTAGCAACAACATTACTTTTTATTTTTGAGGACATATTTTTCATATTTTAAAGGGAGATAGCCGGAGTTTCAATTTTTTTTAAAATAAAACTTAGAACTTTAAATAAGTTGTGAGTATTAGTTTCAAAATTTTAATTGCCATTCTAAAACGAGAAGAATTTTTTGAAACTTAGTACTGTGATCTTACCCCCACTTTACCCTACATTTATTGCATATATTGTCCAAGTTGAGAGTTAAAAGTTCAACATGGCACTCGAAACATATTACAACTGGTACCTTCCAGCTAAATTTAATAAGCAGAGTCAGGTTTGTTTAAAAAATTCGCCCCTCGCTACATATTTCCTTTCATTTAATAAGAAGAAACTTCATTCTACTATGATGACAACTATATAAAAAGAGTAATAATATACACACAACGTTTAGGCTCCATATAAACTCAACGCTAATGCAGGATAATATTTTCCTGAAGAGCCTATTTTTACAACAGCAGTTTTATGAAAGCTCCGTTTTAGTGATCAAAAATTTAATAGAAGGTTCGTTTTACGTTCGCTAATTTTGTGAAAAGCCTAGAAAAGATCTCCAGCAGAACCCTGAAAGTCCATTTAAACCATTTATGCCCAGTAGCCTAAAAACGGGACGGTTGTTAGTTACTGCACACAAAAACCTGTAATGGGTCTGTCATTTTACTAAAGCTGTTTTCACAAGATAAATAGTCCTTCTTCTTGAGAAAACCAGTTAGAGCCACTATTCGGACATCAAAGTTTATTTATTGACAGCTATTTTCAGACAAATCAGTCAAGCAACGATCCAGCATGGGTAGCCACAGAAAGTTTTTTTTTTTTTTTACGAACTTATTTTCCATAAAATTAAACTATTTTAAAATGGTTTGCTTAAAATTGATCAGAGAAGCCTTCTCTAATGTTACTTTGCAAAAGAAAAGTCAAGTAAGGTCGTATTTTGCTCATATATCTGCAAAATATCCCATAAACAGAACGTTAAATAACTTAATAAATATGGCAACGGCGAACTATTTCAAGCCTAAAATGTATGTAAACCATTCCAAGTAAGAGTTTCAAGCAGATAAAAATTGAAAAAAATTGTTAAAGAAAACTTGGGCATAAATGGGTTAATTTAAATTCCACTTAAATAAATAAGTTTCCAATCGTTATTTTCAGAGTCGATCGTAAATTTCCCTGAGAACTCTCGGTTTCCAGAGTGAGTGGTCATTAGGGTGGTCACAAGTAACATGGGGGAAAAAAATTTCAACTAATCTTTTGTGGCACCCCCCCTAAAATGTGCCAATAGGCTAAAAAATGAGATTTGCAAAGTTTTAATTTAATCGGATAATATTAACATGTGCCGCAAAGAGTGTAAAGTTAAGAAAAACAGCGATTTTTAGCCAAAAATTGTAGTTTTTACTCTGTAAAACCAAAACTACTGATCCTAGAAGCTTTATTTTGGTCTCATTTTGTAGGAAATTTTATTTTCTTTAAGTCTAATCTGATTTAAAATTTCGAAAAAAATGCTTAAATATTTTTCAGAATTTTCACAAGTCAGGCTGCAACGCAAATCCTCGAAATTGCAAGTAACGTGGGGAATTTTTTTTTCAACTAATCTTTTGAGGCACCCCCCTAAAATGTGCCAATAGACTAGAAAATGAGATTTGAAAAGTTTTAGCTTAATCGGATAATATTAACACGTGCCTCAAAGTGGGTAAAGTTACGAAAAACAGCGATTTTTAGCCAAAAATCGTAGTTTTTCCTCTGTAAAACCAAAACTATTTATCTTAGAAGCTTTATTTTGGTCTCATTTTGTAGGAAATTTCATTCTCATTAAGTGCTAAAGAGTAGTAAAATGATGTTATGTAATTTAACAGTATAAGTTTTAATCTGCATTAGCTTTTGTTGTCATTTTAACTCTTTGCTTTCCGTCTTAACCCCTTAATTCCTCTATTTTAACACATAAATTTGTTTCATTTATTTCTAAAAGTACCACGAAAATACCTCTTTTTTAATTGACAAAGTAAATCCAACAATAAGCAAATAAATGTAATTGAATATTGTAATGCTTTTAGGTTTTTGAATGAAAATTTCTTATTTTTGATGTACTCTACGATTTAACCTGAAAATGCCAAATAAATACTTTGGACATGATAGCAAAAATAAATGGGATAGCACTTAATGAGAATGAAATTTCCTACAAAATGAGACCAAAATAAAGTTTCTAAGATGAATAGTTTTGGTTTTACAGAGGAAAAACTACGATTTTTGGCTAAAAATCGCTGTTTTTCGTAACTTTACCCACTTTGAGGCACGTGTTAATATTATCCGATTAAGCTAAAACTTTTCAAATCTCATTTTCTAATCTATTGGCACATTTTAGGGGGGTGCCTCAAAAGATTAGTTGAAAAAAAAATGTCCGCATGTTACTTGCAATTTCGAGGATTTGCGTTGCAGCCTGACTTGTGAAAATTCTGAAAAATATTTAATCACTTTTTTTCGAAACTTTAAATAAGATTAGACTTAAAGAAAATAAAATTTCCTACAAAATGAGACCAAAATAAAGCTTCTAAGATAAATAGTTTTGGTTTTACAGAGGAAAAACTACGATTTTTGGCTAAAAATCGCTGTTTTTCGTAACTTTACCCACTTTGAGGCACGTGTTAATATTATCCGATTAAGTTAAAACTTTTCAAATCTCATTTTCTAGCCCATTGGCACATTTTAGGGGGGTGCCGCAAAAGAAATTCAAAAATTGATTTTTTGTGACCACCCTAGTGGTCATCTTGTAATAAATCAAACTCCCAATAAGTTGGTTCTTTTTTTCTTTTTTGTGCAGTCGGTCCCTGTAGATTCGACTTACCGAGAGTGAACTAACTGTGCATGGGCTTCCCAGAAAGAATTAACGCAAGTAATCTGCAACTAATGAGAAAGTTACACAAGACACGTCTATAAGAACATTTTTTTGTTTAAAATAAAGCATGAATATCTCATTTATTTATAATTTTTTCTTGATTATAAAATGCTTATCTCCTCCCCTTAACTATGACTCTCCTCCTAATGTTATCAAAGGTAGCCAAACATGCGTTTTTATTTCACTTTCTAAAATTTACCGGGGTAGGGCCTCCAAAAACTAATATCATCTAACGTTTCCAAAACTAGCCAATTACTTGGTTTTTAAAGGCTTCAATTTCAAAATTTTTCAGGGAAGAGCCTCTAACTCACCAACCATTCTAACTTCAAGATTTTAATTTTTAATGTTTGGAATTACCGAGGAGAAGATCCATATCTCTTCTTTCCCAAAGCTAAGGTTTACTTAAGTTAAGTTTTGAAAATGATTTCAGGCTGAAACCTCGAGCCTCCCCCCCCTCCTCCTTTTATCGCTAACAAAAAAGCATAAAGTGTTTTTACAACTTTAGTGCCAAAATATTTCCTTCGGGGAGCCGCTGGATCTTTAGTAATGTCACCAAAGGTATATTATTACTAGAAATACACCCCCCCCCCCAACAACTTCCAAGTTTAAAACATTTCTCAAACGCGATCACCGAACACTTCATTATCCCCTAACGTTACTAAGAATTGGCAACACATTGCGTTTTTCAGAGTTCAATGTTGAAAAATTTCCGATGAAGAGCCTCCAAACCTGGCAAAGTCCCTTAACGTTACCGAAATTTGCATTAAAACTTCAATTTCAAAAAATTTCATGGAGAAGTTCTTTTCTACGCCCATGACTTAAAGCAACGTTTTTTTTTTTTTTTTTTTGGAGGGGGTGGGAGTCTGGAGGAGACACCAACCCCTCTTCTCGTGTAAAAACTAAACAAGCATTTTGGACTTTAATTTCGATGCTTTCTAGGGGTGAGAGACGAGATCACTCACTGATTTTTCCTCAACTGCATCAAAAATAGACTGAAACTGCTTTTATAAGACTTCCTTTTCGAAAAACTTCTATGGAAGTTCTGCGATCCAACTCTCCTTTCCCTCGTCTTTTTCCTGACGTCGTCAAACACAGCCTAAAATTTCAATTTTTAATGCACTTTTCTACAAAGCTATAAATCCCACACAAAAATTACGCTAAAAAGGTGATAATTAAAGTAAAAATATCAAAACGTTAAACTTTGAGTCACTGGTTTACATTTACTTTTTCTCCAGTTACATGATAGTAATTAATATGTTCATTGTAGGGCTTTAAAATGCAATTCCGAAATAATTTTACTTAAATATATTCTCTTATATGCTGTTTTCATACTTTTAATGCCTTCATTTTGAAAACTGCGATCTCTTTGCATCCGCTATGAGAATCGGATTTGTACAAACGGAGCTAAGTTTAATAAAATGTCTTCTTATTTTCATCTCATTCGTTGAATTGAGAAGTTTAAAACGAAATTGCATGCTCTTTTCATGCGTCAAATGTCAAAAAACTAAATGCTGAATTGCTGACTAAATGAATTAAACAAAACCGCCTTAAAAACACTCAGGAATTGAAGAGCAAAAAATAATTGGATACATTTACATACGATTTCTTACTCAAAATTATGAATAAAATTTATTTCACTGTTCCAGTACAAAAATCAACTAAAAGAACCTTCCACTTATAAAATAAATACTAATTTTAATTACTAAACGATCAACTATTTTAATACTTAACTAATTATGTATGATTTCTTAATTTTTAATCACTTTTAGAAGTTGGTGCCTCCTATGAACTACTACCTGACCCACCGAATATTTAATTGAACACTAATTCAACTAAACGCGAAATTAGACTTAAAACCAAATCTAGTAAGATAAAAAAAAAAGAGCTTATAGGAGGCACGGACATAAAAATACAAGGTGGTTTTAAATTAACGTGAGGTGTTTGGAGCCCTATAGTGCGCGAAGTACTGAGCGAAATACTGTCAAATTTCATGGGCGCACATATCAAACCATGGAATTTTGATTTCTGAAATAAAAAAAATAGTTTAAAAAACGCTACCAGGGGAAAATTTGGCGCTGTAACAGTGTATTACTCTGAATATCGCGAATTAAATTTGAAAAAAATGCTGTACAAAGCAATTTCGCAAAGAAAAAATGATTGTTATTTGCAAATGAGGTTTAATATGATCGCCGTAGAATTTCCGGTATGGCCCCCAAGGTCGCCCGATCTCAATCCATGTGATTTTTGGTTATGGGGATAGCTGAAAAGTGTTGTGTATCAAAGACATGTTTCTGATATAGCAAGTTTAAAAGATATTGTAACTTTAAAAGTCAGAGAAATCAATTCTGATATGTTACGAGCTGCCGTGGAAAATGTTGTGCATCGTATCCAGTTCTTGCAACTTCACAATGGTGATCATATTGAACTACATTTGTGATAAAAAAGCCATTTTTGCAAATAAAATGGATGCATATTTTGTCAGTAGCATTTAATTCTTCGACAATCAGAGTAATACACTTTTGCAGCGCCAAAATTTCCCCTGGTGGCGATTTTTAAACTATTTTTTTTATTTCAGAAATCGAAATCCCATGGTCTAATATGTGTGCCCATGAAATTTGGCAATGTTTCCCCCAGTACTTCAATACAAAAACTTTTAAACTTGTTAAATCAGAAACATGTCTTTGATACACAACACTTTTCAGCTACCTCCATAACCAAAAACCACATGGATTGAGATCGGGCGACCTTAGGAGACCATACCGGAAATTCTACGGCGATCATATTAAACCTCATTTGCAAATAACAATCATTTTTTCTTTTCAAAATTGCTTTGTATAGCATTTTATCAAAATTCGAGATATTCAGAGTAATACAATGTCACCGCGCCAAATTTTCCCCTGGTGGCGATTTTTGAAACTTTTTTTTTATTTTATTATTTTAGAAATCAAAATCCCATGGTCTAATATGTGCGCCCATGAAATTTGACAATGTTTCGCCCAGTACTTCGCGCGCTACAGAGCGCCAAACACCTCACGTTAATTTATAACCACCCTGTATTATTAAAAATTAAGAAATTCTACATGATTAGTTCTGTATTGAAATAGTTTATCTTTTAGTAATTAAAATTAGTATTTATTTTATATAACTAGGAGTTTCTTTTAGTAGATTTTTGTACTGGAATCAAAATAAATTTGATTCATAGGTTTGAGTAGAAAATCGTACTTAAATGTAAAAATATTTTTTACATGTTAGTTCCTGTGTGTTTTTCTAAGACAGTTTTTTTTTTTTTTTTTTTTTTGCGTGAAAATAATTAAGTAGTAAGAGTATAATTAGCAGTACTAAGCATACTCACATTTTTGCTAAAAAAATTTTAAAAAAACTTCATGTTCAAAATGAATGTATTTGGTAAAATCTATCCCCTTTGAACAGAAATGTTCGAATGAGGAGGAGGCCCTTAGCCTGCTTGACAGAAGAATTTGTTTGTTCAATTGGAAGTTTGGTACAATATAAAATTGTATTATTTTCACAAACACAACTGTTTGAACAATTGTAACACACTAAAATGTACCATGAGTGAAGTGTAGCCAGAACTGCCAACTGCTTCGAAAAAATCATAGTTTCTATGGACTATAGTCCTGAACTACGATGCTACGAAACCCTGTTCGAAACATGACTTTCTTTCTTTCTTTTTTTTTTTGCTTTTCCTTTTTATAATCTTGAGAAACAATGTAAATAATTTAGATAATATCCATATTATAAGAATTCAGATAGTATTGCTTTTGTGCTTAATGTTTTAAATCAGGCCCGTCATTTCGGGTTTCAGGCGTGGGGTCAATTGCCCCCCCCCCCACCCCCGACTTTTAAAAATCAATGCATTTACATGTAAGTAGGCATGGTTTTTGTCATTTTTTGGCAAATTTAAATTGTATACACACCTTTTGCCCCCCCCCCCCCCCCCCGGAAAAACTCGAAAGGACGGTCTTGTTCTGAATAGTTTTTTTTAGCTAAATTCATTTATCATAATAAATGGCAAAAAAAAAAGGAAATTAACTATTTTTTTCAAAATAATTTGTCTTGTGGTAAATTATTCACTGCGTCTGGAATATTTTTTATTAAATGAGGGGGGGTGTATGCGGTTACCCCCCCCCCCTCCTCCCATGTACAAAACTCTGCTAAGAATTTAGATTTTCAAAAGTTGGCAGCTCTGAGTGTAGCAGATAGTGCAAAATACTGTTTTTTGTTTCTTTGGGGAGGGGGGGAGAGAGGGGGGGGGGCAAATTGAATTGAAAGTTTACAAAATCGATCAGGTAACTTTTTAGACTTGTTTTAGTCATTGCAAAACTTCTTATAAAAATGAATTTAGTCTCATTCTGAAAACATCGATCAGTGGGCGGGGGGAGTCAGCAAGGGAGGGGAGAAATCCCTGATCAATATGTATTTTTCTAGAATTTTCCAAAAATAGTGAATTTCCTCAACTTTTCTCAATGTTCTCGGCCCTGAAATAATTTTGTTTTTATATTACTAACATAAATGTTTGAAATGAACATTTTCAAAGTATTTGTAATTAAAATTGCTCAAGGAACCCTTAATGAAGGGTATAATGTAAAGCTAGAAGTTACACTACTTTTATTTCGCTTGTGTAAAAAATCCTATGTTGCAAAATAAAATAAAGCATGCTGTGCTATTTTATGATAAATACAACATGTGTACGGCCACAAAAGCTATAATTTGTCAACACTTTTTCCCCTCTCAAACATTATACTAGTGTCTTACTCATATGTTCAGTGCAAAACACCACACTAGTATGGGAATCACACCATCTTTGGCATTGGAACAAAATGAAACAATAAAATTAGTGGTCAATTAGTTAATTCATCAGTACAGTACTCAATAAAATTAAAGGTCATTCTAAATTTGTTGAAAGAATGTGTTGATAAGTGTTTGTATTTCTAGAAGAATTAGTTATACCAAGTATGTAGCTAGATATAATGAAGTAAGCAAAAACAAAACAATGCTGTCTGATCTTTTTTTGGTATTCAGGGTCTACTAAGTAGTTAGATTAGTGCTTTGTGGAGTTAATTACTAGTGGTTTATACTAAGTCTTTTCACATACCAAAAGTACACTACTTCGTTGATTTTCCTCGTACTTAAAAAAAAATCAAGTAAATTGTTTATTTAAAACACTATTTTCACCTTTGTCACTTGAAAAGAAGCTTGAAATAATGAGACTTGAAACACACCAGCAGCAGGAAATTTATTTTAAAACAGATTATATAAAAAGAAAAGAACTTTTGTTGTAGCTTTTTAGAAGAAAAACTTAACTGTTAGGTGGGGAAAATAAAGTGCATTTTGTTTTAGTTGTTTTTCATTTGGTGGAGAGTGGGAGTTGTTTGGGTGAAAAGTAGATACAAAAGTCTTAAACATTTGAGTGAGAAGATTAAAAATAATGGAAAAAGTGCCATTGTTTTGTCTAATGCTTGTAAATTTAAAATCTTAGGAACTGCGAATGATGAAGCAGAAATCAATGCAGTGGTCAAAATATCTGTTCAGAAACATAATGAACACGTAGTAAAGAGTAATCATGTCACTGATAAAGTATTTGACTGGTTAAAAATTTTTAACAGAGATGAATTCTCTCTCAAAGAACATGACAAAACTAAAAATTCGACAAATTCAGGAATTTTTTTAGATTTGTTATTGATGGTCGACGGTCTCAATAATATATTAAATGATCATTACAACAATGGTACTGTTTCCAAGTGCACATCACAAATAATGCAAAATGAATTGTTAAAATGCATGTTCAATATTTCCCTGGAAGATTTTAAAAAACACATGATTAATGCTGATTTTGTGTTTGTACAAACATATGAAACTACTGATATTATTTCTACAAGCCAGTTTGTGATATTGCTATGCCTTAACTGCTATGCTTTGTTAACGACTACAAACCCGAGGAATGATTTATTTGTTTCACTGGCGTACATGACCGTACTCTTGAAGGTCTTTTGAAGCTTTAAAAAAAGTCCTTGAAAATTTTATTATTGAAAATAAACTAATTGCCCGATAGGTTGTTCCGCAAAGAGGACAATTACTGCCAATTGCTCAGTGAATCAGTAATTTTAACGTGGAAAAGTTAAGATCAGGATTTCTTTTCAAAAAAATGTAAGTTCTTTTTTTCCTAGGTATAAACTGAAACATTATTGAGAGCTCTGAAGTTGCTTTTTAAGAAAAATCAGGAATATCAGGACAAAAAGCTAAAAATCAGAACAAAATATTTTTTATCAGGAATATCAGGATGGTTACAAAGTCTGTTATGAAATAAACTTAAAAAAAGGAGCTTGCACTTATATACCAAAATGGAACATTTAGAAGCATGTCATCTGTTACGGAATTACTGAAGTTCTTCAAATCAAAAGATTTTCATGACACATTAACATAGTGGCGAGTCTAGTATTTTGTTCCGAGGAAGGCGGAGCAAATAAAAATTTACCATATTTACTCACAAATAAGTTGAGAAATTTAGTCCAAAATATGAAGCTGAAACAGGGAGTCGACTTATACGAGGGGTAGATTTTCTGAAAATTTTTCCTGATAAATTTTTGGAAAAGAACACTCAAAGATGTATACATTTTAATGCTTTTAGTCCAACTCTTTCAAACAAATGCTAAAGAAGTAAATACTCACACATTCTGCTATAATTTTGCATGGTCTGACTGAAATAAAGACTAAATAATCACAGTAAAAATGCGACGGCGCGAAATGTGCGGAATTTGCTGTATTCCCGAATTTTCCGATAGTGGTGGTGAATTAAAGCTCATTTCTAAAAAAAATGCAATGTGGTTGCTGGGAAAAAGTTTATTGATATTAATTCAAAATAGAAGCATAAGGCAAATAAAATCATATCAGCTACAGCGAAACCTTCACAAAAATCGAGATCGCAGAAATTTATCCATTTTGTGAAAGAGAATTTAAATTACACAATTTTTAGGATAAAATTATTCACTGCATTTCATTTTACTACTACTTGAAATACTTACTTAAAAAAATCAAGACAAAACCTTCCCAATTTTTTTCAAAAGTTGAGGGCTCGGCTTTTATGCGGATTTTGATTTTTTACTGATTTTTCCCCCTGGAGGGGAGGGGGGGAATGATAGGGTATATATAAATCAAGTATATAGAGTACATTATCTTAGTGTCTCCATCTTTCATTGAAGTGAGTGAAAGCTGCTAAACTATTTTTTCTGTTTTAAGACCGTCAAGAGGTCAAAAGACTGGGTGGGGGGGATGAGGGCAGCTATTAACAATTATTCAAGGTATTTCAATTGTATACATAGTGAGAGCAAGTACCGGATATACTCCTGTATAAGTCGAGAAATTTAGTCCAAAAACTGAAATTGGAAGTTAGGGGGTCGACTTATAGGCGGAGCAGAATTAACGAAAAATTTTCCGGAACAACTCTTGGAAAAAAAAAACTCAAAAACGAGAAGATTTTTCCGATTCAGTCTAACTATTTTAAACAGATGATAAAGAAGTAAATACTCGTACATTCTACTGTATTTTTGCATGATTTGATTGTGAAATAAAGAATAAATAATTACAATAAACGACCGAAGGTGCGAAAAGTGCGGGAATAACCGTATTCGCGAATTTTCCGATTGATGATGTTTATCTTTTTGAAACAGAATGTAATATGGCTACATCTCAAAATTGTATTGATAATAATGCAAAATAAAACAATTGATAGCAAAAATTGTAACCGCAAAATCGAACCCTTACAAAAACACATCGTAAAATCGAACCCTTTACAAAAATCGCGATAGCAAAAATGAACTCTTTTGGTGAAAAAGAATAACAATCGTGCTATTTTCAACACAAGAATACTCACTGCATTTCATTTTCCTTCTTTTTAAAGGGGTTTATATTCAAAAATCGCGGTAAAACGATCCCGGATCGGTCCCGATTTACAAAAATCGCGATCTCAAAAATTGAACCCTTTTTGTGAAAAAGAATAACAATTATACTGTTTTTAGCACAAAATGTTCAGTGCATTTCATTTTCCTTTTTTTCAAAAAGGTTTGCATTCAAAAATCGCGGCAAAATGTTCCCGATCGTTTCAGAAAGTGCGGTCTCGACTTATACGTGGTATTCAATTTCTCTCGATTTTCCTTCAAAAAGTAGGGGGGTCGACTTATACGTGAGATCGACCTATATGCGAGTATCAGGGAGCATTTGAGCTTATAAATCAAGAGAGTTTCATTTCATAGGCAGAGAGTAACATTTAAATAATGAAAAGGGGAGTTTGGGGTGCTCCTCTGGAAATTTTTTTGAGTTTATAGCTCTAAAAATGCAGTTCGAACAATCTCTGGTAATGTTAGACGGATGAGAACTTTTGTGAATTGTTCGAGTGCAGGGATTAATCCTAGGTAATTTATGAAAAATCTAAGTCCTAAAAATGTAGTTAAGATTATCCATAACGATGGATGGAGGAAGGGGGAAATTGGGGACGTTTTCTCTCATTTTTCGAGACTCTCCCCCCGAAATAAAAATTTCATAACTGAAATTTTAGACTAGCTTTAACTAAGTGGGGGGAAAAGGACTGTGAGCATTCCCTTGGAATTTTTTATAAAGTAAAGTCACATCAGGATACGTCATTTCAAGTTTTTCCAGGGGGGCAAAGGGTAAAAACCCAATACAATTTCACCAGGAAACAACAAAAACCACGCCCATTTATATGAAAATACATTGATTTCTCAAAGTCGGGGGGGGGGGGGTGGCAATTGACCCCCCCCTGACCCCCCTAAATGACGGGCCTGAGTCACATAGATAATTTCTACCTTGAACATTACTTACTTTTTTTATTTATATATAAATAAATTCTATAAAATAGAAATCTATGTTCCTGACCAATTTTTAATGAACAATCCAAGACTTACATTTGCATAAATTAAAATATTACTCACCTAAACTGATTGAAGAGCTCATTATGATGATTTAAACTGAGAGTTAATTTTGGCCAATTACATAAGTATTTGATGGAAGAGTCTACAATAGAAAAAAGATATATTAAGTGACAAAGAATATACTACAATAAATTGCTATTAAATAAAGATTTTTGTTTTTTTAAGTCAAAAAATTGAAGGAAATTTTAATAAAGATCTCTGAAGTAAAAAAATATTTATTCGATAGATAATCAACTAATTTTAGGGGTACATATGAACATGCAATGTTTTACTAACCAGGAAAGTACGCGATCATGGAATAATGAATTTTTTTTTATGAGTACCAATCGAAAGAGCATTGTAAAACATGTTTCTGGATGCACGCGTTTTTGCCCTCGCGCCCCCATTATCGAAATATAAGGTCCTAAAGTCAGCTGATTTTTTCTGAAAAATCGCCAATTTTAGCGAGTTATAATGAAACTGGAAGCTGCGGTGCGATTACACTATTTGTATCCAACGGGAAACTTGATTCCCATTTTTGGTCACCTGCAAAGCTTTTGAAAAACGGCTTCACAATAATATTCTACTTTACCTGTGCGAGTTAAAGCAAAAAGCTACTATCAAGCCTATGACATGGAAAGCAGAGAGTTTTTTAAAGAGGAAAAACAATTTTAAACAACACATCAAAATTAAATTTTATCGCACTATTTTAAAAAGTGATTAAAGCAGATTGTTTAAGGGGAGTCCCCTTCTTAAGGGGCCCTTGTCAACAGGAGGAGAAAACTGAATCTCCTGTTTTTTCTAATTATTTTTTTAAAGTGTTCGTACAATTCTGTAGTATAGGGAGGGGGGTATTTTAGGGTTCTTAATTGTAAAAATTGCAAATATAAATTTTTTCTAACCACTTTTCTTTTGGTGGGTCCCCTATAACTCAAAGTGAGTTCTCCTAAACATTTTTGTCAATTGCATAACTGGGTATGTAAGAAGGGTCTTTCAAAAAAAGAAGGGTGCTCAAAATTTAATGAAAATGTGTTAAAATAAAAAAAAATCAAATGGGAATGAGGTGTTTTCTCTGAGAAATTTCGAAAAAAAAAATGTTCGCTCGAATCGAACTTGTTCCTTCATAAGTTATAAGTGAGGACAGCGGGGGAAATCGGGAATTCGAAATTGAATGACATATTATTCAAATCAAAAAGTCGAATATGGGAGTGTATTGTCCTCACTGAGATCTTTCGATTAAAAAAAAATCGAATCGGACTATGCACTCAAAAGTTATTGGGGGGGGGGCAGAAAAACTGACCAATAGACAGACTGACAGGTACACAGTTCCCGCAGCTCAAAACCGAACTTTCCTATTTTAAATTTTTCTGTGTACAGTCGAACCTCCATATATCGAACTTCCATACATCGAAATTTTCCATATATCGAACATCTAGCAAATTCACATGTTCATTACATAGAAAAACTGTTTGTATACATCGAAAAAATCTCCATATATCGAATTTTTTTGGAAGCGTAATTGGAGATTTTATTCTGCTTTTAGCCATTTTACCTCACGAAAGATGAAAGTCAGGAGAAAAGGGAAGGTCAGAAAAGGTCACTGCAAACCCCACTGTCAGCTGTAGATAAAGTGTGGACCCTTGGAGTGGACAAACAGGTTGTTTGTCCATTCTGGAATTCCCGGATTATCCCCTCCCCCGTCGTTTTCGAATTTTGGATGCAACCTGTCCTGTAGCAAAACCAGTTTCTATCTACCCCTTTTGTTTGGTGGTGATTCCTCTCTCTCCATGATTAGTTTCAGCGAAAATTGCTTTAACTAGTGCTGTGCCAATTCAATTTGATTTTGTTTTCCCTCTCGATTTACAATGTCAAAAAGAAAATGCCTTAGTGTTGCAGATAAAGTGGATTTGTTAAAGGACGTAGATAGTGGTATGGAAAAGAAAGACATTTCTTCAAAATTCATATCAGTTCATTTTTAATTCTTAACTTTCATCAAATATGATTAGCGTATATATTAGTAATGGAGTTTCATGTGTGAAATTTTGCTTTAATTTCAATGTTTTCGGAGTAATTTTCAAAAAACTGAGGTCCTTTCTATGTATTGAAATTTCTATATATCGAATTTTTTTCCGACAATTTACTACTTCGATATATGGAGGTTCGACTGTATTTAATTATCTTTATTAAGTTGTGCTTTTTCGACTCAATTGTTTTGAGCGTTTTTTTTTTTTTTTTTTTTCAGTGCATCAGGCCTTCTTTCATGATTTTTTTTCACCTATTTTCTACTTTTACAGAAAAGTAAGCTAAAACTTGTATTGATTTACGATTTTGTTAGTCTATTCCTACCCGTTGAACATATAGCAGAACTAGTAAAAGTTATTCTAGTGTTTTTAAACAGTACGAAATTAACATGCAATATGTTTTACATTTACATAAATACAGAGACTTTTCGCTACAGTGACCAATTTATTTGAATGTCAGGGTTTTTTACAATGAAATAATTATTTCCCTCTACCATTGATGTAATTTCCGACGTGGATATAATTTTGCAGCTATTGATATTTACTAATTCGTTTTTTTTTTATTTATTTATTTTTTCTCGATTTCAATTTAAAAAAAAATAAATGTTTTTGCTAAGAGTTGGCAGATAGTGAAACTTGTTGTGTCGATTTTTTTTTTTCAATAAGAACTGACATCATAATCCATGACAATTTAATTTCTACCCCAAAGATTATTTCTTTCATTTTTGTACATGAGCTCATATTAGCTGCTTTTCATACTTATTTAATTATCCCGAATTATTCATTTAGAAACACGTACAATATATTTTAACTTATAATAATTAATACATACAACTTAGTTCAGTAAAAAAACTTCAAATAACTAAAATTCTAAAATGTATTGTTATCAATCGTAAAAAGATAAAACTTTAACTTCTTTGTAAAGTTTTTGCTCCTCTGGATAAAGCTCTCTGCTTTCCACATCATAGTCTTGACCAGCATTCTTTATTTTAGCTCATACACGTAGTTAACGTAAAACATCTTTTACTTCCTTTGCAAATGACCAAACATGGAAACGATGCGATGCCAAGCAGGCAGCGGAAGGGAGAATCGGAAGGTAGCTTCAATTTCTTGCCAAGTCTTCAAATTTGGCTCATTTTCGGCCGACTTTAAGACCCTTTATCTTGAAAACGAGAGGACGAGGGCACTTGATCTTTGGGTCAAAGACATGTCTCAGTATGCTCTTTCGAATGGTACCATTTTTAACTTTTTCATCATTACTTAAGTCGAATACTTTCTTGGTAAGATAAAAAAAAAAAACACTATCAATAGACAAAAGTACTAATCAGACTTGGTGGTAAACTTTCAGCTTTCCATGTTATTTTTCAGTTATGAATTTATCTGTTATAGCTGTTGTTGTACAGTATGAGACTCTAATTTAGGAATTCTGTAATGTGGAATGCGCAAAATCCTGAGCTTTTATAACCACTGTTTATTAACATGGGTGTAGCCAGAATTCTCATTAGGCACAATAATGAGTGTTTTTTTCCCCCTTTCATCCTTCCCCCTCCCTCAGTGCTGGATCATTGCTTTTCTTACACGGAGCAAGATTTGAAACTGTCATTTTAATTTTCTTAAGGGTCTATTTATAAAATATAAAATATGTTTGGTGTAGAAAAATTCTTTACTTGTAATTTATTGCTTTGAAGAAATGATATAAGGTTTATGCTCGATACAACGATCATCTCCACACCACTGAAAAAGATCTCTAAAACAAGCAAGTGGTCTTTATAAAATGTAGGTTTTTTTTTTAATACACATGCATTATGCATGTTTAGTACTTCTATTAAAATTGGCCCACCAACTCAAGTACTCTATTCATTTTTTTCCATTAAAATAAAATGTATATTAATGCTACTAACTAAACTATAGTAAACTATACTAGCTATATACTAAACAAAATATTTTTAAAATTTCAAATTAGAAAATATAGGAAAAAAATCTTTGCACATTTACAAATCATTTATTTTCTGAAGAAAAAAAATCATACATTTGTTTGCCTTTTTGCAAAACATAATTTTGCAAAACATAATGTTCCATTTTAGTTATAGATGATATATAGCCGAGCACTTTTTCAACTTGCAAAAAAACCTTTGAAAATCTTAATAGGATTAGAAACATTTTTTACACCAAGAGCTATCGTTACAGCTAATAAATTAATTTCTTTCCTCCCCCATGAACTTTCACTGAACACTAAAGACTCCATGCACTTTGTCTGTAGACAGTACAGAAGCAAAAGAAACACTTAAATGATTTGAAATGTATCATGATAGCTATATTAATTGTTCTCTCTAAAAGATGTTTAGCTTTCTTCCTCGATTTAACTAATGAATAAAAACGTTTTTGATATTGACATTATGAAATTTGATTTAGTATGCCACAAGGATCAAACAAGCTCCTGCTGTTAAGTCACAATGGATCTGAAATACTGTTTTACGAGATTTTAAGCATATTTTAACCCACAGATCCAGAAATTCCACAGTAAAAAGGAAGTAAAATTTATTCATTACATTTTAAAAAATTTATTCTACTTATTTTCATTTTATTTCAGCTAAAAATATGCAACATTTCCTAAATTTATTTTGGCAATTTTTTAAACATTTAAAAAGGTTTGGTAAACAAATAAAGAAAATAATTATCATTAGTTTCAAAATAAGAGATGAGGTTTAATTTTGCCCCTCAGGTTAAAATTCAGAATTAGGAAAATTCCAATTAGGACAGAAAAAAATGTAAATATTTCTTTTTTTAATGCTTATTATAAATCACAACCTTGCCCAATATTTTTTCTTGAAGTTCTTAAAACATTTATGAGTTACAGAAAAACATTTTTTTAAAGTAAATGAACAACAACAGCAGACAGAAATGAAAATTTCAAAATGTACAAATGCAATTGTACATTTTTTTCAAAATGCAGTAATATCCAAATATCCAGCGATAGTACGAAAGAAAAGAAATAGGGGGTGGAGTTAGAAATGCTCATAACGATTAAGAAATGAAACATACTAAGATTTTTGAAAACCCCGAGATTACATGTCTAAAAGCTCATTTTCGAAGTTCTTTCGATGAAGGAGGACCCGTAAATTAAAATGGTAAATTTATTCATTAAGGCAATGAAGGCCACAATTGGTTCTAAAAATCAATATCGAGATCGACCTAAAGTACGTATCGCGATCCAACCATAAGAGAGCTCATTGAAAGATTATACACAAAAAAAATGTTAACATTGAATGTTTTCTAACCTTTTGATGAACAAAAATTAACAATTTTGTCAACAAATTAATATACATAGATATGCCCCAGCGAAAATGAAATATATTTAGATTTTCGTTTTAAAAATAGAGGAAGAGTGAGGGAAGGTAGCAAAAAGTTAAAGTTTAAAAATGAAAATACTCTGCGGCGAAATAAGTAACTTAATAACAATAAAAAATGTTCAACATTACCTCTTTTAGACACAAGACAGCTCCCAAGAATAAACAATACGATCTTTAATGTTTAGTTCATCACTTCACTTCGTTCGCTTAAGTATGAAAACAAGAACCGTACAATAATAACAGTTGCAGACAAACCACACCACAAACCATGCCTAGTTTTCCATATGAAAAGTACTCAAAGGTTTTCGAAAGAGATAATGAATGAAATTTAGTTTGTGATTAATGAAGCCTATTGAAATCCCTTTAAAAGTCACAAGTCAAGTGGATGCAGAAATGTAGAGAAAGAAAATAAACAAACTTTTTTGAACCACTTGGCAACACGTAAGAATAAAAGGTTACCATTATTAGGGATTTATCAGCTTTTTGGCATGTCTAAACATTTTCGCACATGCGCGCATGTTTACTGTTGTTAGTTGTTTTAAATTTGCAATGCTGCCAGATGTTATAGCATTACAACATAACTTTATTAAAATTCGAGCATGGAGGGAAAATGTAGCGCAAGAACTCTAGTCGGCATGAAAAATTGACCATTCAGTCTATCCGAAAAGTTTGGAATACCGTTTGTTAATGTTTAAACATTCAGCTGCTGAGCTGAATAATCGATTCTTCTTTTCCCATGGGTGAGAACAAACTTTTATGCCAACAGATCTCCCAAACCAATAAAAGTCAATTTTATTCGACCAACTTGATGCTGACACCATTAGCTTCTTCTACTCCTCCCCTCCCCTCATACACATTCAGCTGAAATGGTAAAGGTTTCGATTTAAAAGTACAGTGTAGATACAGATGCAAAAAAACCCGTAGTTTTTGAGAGCCCGGAAAAAACCCGGGAGTTTTGGGGAATAAACCCGAAATTTTGGGGAACATTGGGAATTTTGAATGTAAACAAACATAATATTTTTTTACATAGTTGTTATGCCTAATGGGGGTTAAAAAATGGGGGCCCAAAAAACCGGGTTTTTTGGGAAGGGAATTTTGAAAATTCCCGAGAGTCTTGGGAATTTTCAAAATGTTAAGAAATTCTGGTTTCGAAATTTGTATTTATTATCCTAATTAGATACATTCAAAAGATATTTCCCATAGTTATGTTTTGCAGTATATGGAATTGCTAATCAGAAAAGTATTTCGAAATAACAAGCGAAAGAGGCCACCCTATTTTGAGTTTGTTTTGTCACAGGGTATAATTTCAAATTGAGATGATTTGTTGAGTTTGCTTTCTAAAAGTGCAACTAATTGCTTATCTATTGGAATCATTGCTTCTCCGCGTGCTAATTGATTTTTTTTCTTTTTTAAATAAAATGTTTACTTTAGTATTATTTGTAACTAACATAACTTTTTTTTACATAACATAAAAGTTTTTCAATTTATGTCACATATACAACCTTCTTTAAAACATCACGTTATACACTTTGTTCCAATAGACATCAAATTAAAAATGTTTATTTCAGCATTTCAGCATAGTGACACTTTATAACAGTATTGTTTTGAAAGTTGCATTTTTAACTCAAATTGATGAAGTCTTTATTTTTTGCAAATACATTAGGCATAACAACTATGTAAAAAATTACTATGTTTGTTTACATTCAAAATTCCGGGTTTATTCCCCAAAATTCCCGGGTTTTTTCCCGGCTCTAAAAAACTACGGGTTTTTTGCATCTTTACCTACGGGTGCGCTAGTTTAAAAGTGGCAGCGAATTCTCACTTCCCGCCAGAAGAAGCTCTACGCAATCCCTCCCGCTTTAGGAATCAATGTATAAATGATACTGCATCTGTCATCTTTTTAAATGCTGCTATGGGAAAGAAAATATTTTTTTTTTCAACTGGGTTTTGGTGTAAATCTTCCACGGACATTATGAATTAAATGATTTTCATCCCAAGGAAATAGGTGCCGTATTCTTTGAGAAATAGGTTTAATCGAATACACTTACCAATTTACCAAATCTGACAGAATCTGTCATTTTTTAGAGTCTGCTATTGGTAATAATATTTTTTTTTTTTTTTTGAAATGGACTTTTGTGTAAACCATCGATTAACATGATGAACTAAATATGATTTTGATAACACCGAAATTTTTTGGCAATTTTTAAAATGTAGCCGATTACCGTAAAATGGGGTTAATCGGAACACTTTTCAGCTTTGATTGTAAAAAAAGCAGTTAAAAGATTTTTTTTTAATTTGATGTTTTGGGTAAAAACTTCGGTCTTGCTTTACTTTTGATATTCCAAGCAAAGACAAAAGATTTTGAGCAATTATTATTAAAATATATAGCAAATTATGGGTGTTCCGAATCACCCCGCTGATAGGGGTCAATCGGAACACTTGTTAAAATTTTTATTTTTTTCAATTTAATCTGTAATAAGTCTCACAAACATGAGTAATATTGATGGGGGAGAATAAGAACAGATAATTACTGTCAAATAAATGTATAATTTCAGTACCAGTAAACGTTTATAATTTGTGAAAATTCAAAGTAATTTTGAACTTATGAAAAATGAAAAGTAATTTTAAGAAAAGCTTTTGAATTGAAATGCAAAGATTTAACATGAATGGAAGTCACTCATATCGTCCACAAATATGTACTTGTCCTTAAAACTAGCAATTGTGACTTGGCTTAAGTTTTTTCATAACATCTCCTGGGATGAACTCTGCCTTTTCTTTAGTTTTTTTAAATTTCTGGGTTTCGGGGATTGTCCTGAAAGATTTTTTCGCTTATTCATCACTTTCTGTGTGCTGGACGTTTACTACATAAAGTCTATGTGACTTTCTCCCTTTTATTTTAAGTAAAAAAAGTCTCCTGGAGAAAAAAACTTTTGAAATCTGTAACTTTTGTCATTCTAAGATGTAGTTGCTCACGAGAAGGGATAAACAGTAATAAATCCTTGTCCCTGTCTTGATTAGAAGAATTGGGGTTAGAATCTTGATTTTTCAAACAATTTCCTTCAAATAAGTTTGAATTGGAACAACAGAACTAAGTGTTCCGATTCACCCCGCAAATTTTTTTCCCATGGCATTTCTCAGAATTCTTCACTTTTATGACACAATTTATAAAAAATGTAAATTCTAATGTGGTATTCTGTTGTTCAGATACATGTATAATTGAAACATACCACTCATAGTTTTTAAATATAAGAAGGTTTGTTCTTGCATATGAAGTTTTGCAGTCTATGAAAATGTGATGTTTTATAGCATTCAACGTGCAGCCCTCTTTAGAAGCCAGTAGCGTTGCCAGATTGACAAAAGTATTTTTTTCCTACTTCCTATGATCTTACCTTTCTAAAAAAAAATTCATGGAGAAAAATACCCAATAGTATATTTATGAAGAATTTCTTTGTACGGTTGGGAAGTTTTGTTCCGATTGACCCCGCTGTTCCTATACACCCCATTTTACGGTAAACATTTTTCTTAAAAAATACGGCAAAAATTTCGGTTAGATCAAAATTATATTTAGTTCATCATGTTAATCGATGGTTTACACCAAATTCCAGTTGAAAAAAAAAATATTATTACCAATCGCAATCTGTAAAAAATGACAGATTCTGTCAGATTGGGCAAATTGGTAAGTACATTCGATTAAACCTATTTCTCAAAAAATACGGCCTCTATTACTCTGGGATGAAATTCATATTTAATTCATAATGTCTGTCGAAGATTTGCACCAAAATTCAGTTGAAAAAAAAATATATTTTCTTTCCCATAGCAGCATTTAAAAAGATAACAGATGCAGTATCATTTGCATTGATTCCTCCACCTCCTTGCACACGTCACATGACTTAAAGTTTCTAAAATGGAGGCAAAAAGAAAAAATAATAAGGCAGTAGCAGCTGACGTCATCTTGGTAGACAAACAAACACCACGTGCCGATGACAGCGAAGCATACTCGAAACGTCGTCTGCTTTTCTGCTTTTCTTACCGTTGATTCATTCTATAATCTTTTTTCTTGTGGATTTGATTGTTATTTTGGTCCGTTATTTTTTCAGTTTTGGCTTGTTTTGTTTGTATTTCATACTGATCTTTCATTTTCAACGCATTAATCAATTTAAAAAGTATTATTTTCTAAACTCTCCGTAGTCCTTGGAGTTAGTGCAAAAATATTTCACTTCCGGATACCAGTAAACTGCATCATAGATTCCAATATTTCAAAACTGAGCTGTATATAAAGATTTAATTTTTCTTTCTGAGGTCAAGGTCTCACCTGTAATGACGTCATCAAAATGGCCGCTTTTACAGGTAAATATACGTTTGTATAACTCCCCCTAAAACTCCATCATAGATTGAAATATTGCAAAACTCAAATACATCATCTGAAAGCTCTTTAAAAGAGCTATTTAAAAAGATTGAATTTTTCTTTCTAAGGTCAAGGGCCCACCTGTGATGACGTCATCAAAATGGCCACTTTTACAGGTAAATACGCTTGTTTAACTCCCCCTAAAACTCCATCATAGATTCAAATATTGCAAAACTCAAACCTATGATCTGAAAGTTCTTTAAAAGAGCTATTTAGAAAGATTATAATTTTTCTTTCTGAGGTCAGGGTCCCACCTGTAATGACATCATTAAAATAGCCGCTTTTACAGGTAAATACGTTCGTTTAACTGCTTAAAACTCCATCATAGATTAAAATATTTCAAAACTCAACTATATAATCTGAAAGCTCTTTAAAAGAGCTATTTAGAAAGATTTAATTTTTCTTTCTAAGGTCAAGGGCCCACCTGTGAAGACGTCATCAAAATGGCCGCTTTTACAGGTATATACGTTCGTTTAACTCCCCCTAAAACTCCATCATAGATTTAAATATTTCAAAACTCAACTATATCATCTGCAAGCGCTTTAAAAGATCTATTTAGAAAGGTTTAATATTTCTTTCTGAGGTCAAGGGCCCACCTGTGATGACGTCATCGAAATGGCCGCTTTACATCATAGATTCAAATATTGCAAAACTCAAACATATCATCTGAAAGCTCTTTAAAAGAGCTATTTAGGAAGATTTAATTTTTCTTCTTGAGGTCAAAGACCCACCTGTGATGACGTCATCAAAATTGCCACTTTTACAGGTAAATGCGCTCATGTAACTGTTTAAAACTCCGTAATAGATTTAAATATTGCAAAACTGAAATATATCATCCGAAAGCGCTTTAAAAGAGCTATTTAAAAGTGCTTGGTTTTATTTTCTAAGACAAATAGTTGAAAAGTTATAACAATTTTAAATTGAAAATTTATAAAAAAGACAATTTCTTTGTATTTTCCGACTTTGAGGTAAAAATTTTGCTGTGATGCATGCATTAAAAAAATCTTTCCAATTTTATTACATTTAAGAATAAATTAGTAGAACTACGTACTATTTATCGGTATTTTATGTAGATATTGAATGTAACAGTTTTCCTTGTAACAGTTTTTTTTTTTTTTTTGTATTAAAACGTGTATTTTTTCCGTATTTCTTTTATATAATTAAAATGCAAGCATTTTTGACACAATTATTGATGACGATATTATTAGTTACATCTCAGCTTCTTTAGGAGCTTTGGCTCTGCTTGTCGTTGCTTCTGCATTGCAACATCTGTTACAATATCTACATAAAATACCGAATAATAGTACATATTTCTACTAATTTATTCTTGAATGTAATAAAATTGGAAAGATTTTTTTATAATGCATGCATCACAGCGAAATTTTTACTTCAAAGTCATTTCAATACAAAGAAATTGTTTTTTTTATACATTTTCAATTTAAAATTGTTATACTTTTCAACTATTTGTCTTAGAAAATAAAACCAAGCACTATAAAATAGCTCTTTTAAAGCGCTTTCGGATGAAATATTTCAGTTTTGCAATATTTCAATCTATGGTGGAGTTTTAAGCAGTTAAACGAAAGTGTTTACCTGTAAAAGCTGCCATTTTGATGACGTCATCACAGGTGGGCCCTTGACCTCAGTAAGAAAAATTAAATATTTTCTAAATAGATCTTTTAAAGTGCTTTCAGATGATAGATTTGAGTTTTGCAATATTTGAATCTATGATGGAGTTTTAGGGGGAGTTAAACGAACGTATTTACCTGTAAAAGCGGCCATTTTAATGACGTCATTACAGGTGGGACCTTGACCTCAGAAAGAAAAATTAAATCTTTCTAAATAGCTCTTTTAAAGAGCTTTCAGATGATATGTTTGAGTTTTGCAATATTTGAATCTATGATGTAAAGCGGTCATTTTGATGACGTCATCACAGGTGGGCCCTTGACCTCAGAAAGAAACATTAAACCTTTCTAAATAGATCTGTTAAAGCGCTTTCAGATGATATAGTTGAGTTTTGAAATATTTAAATCTATGATGGAGTTTTAGGGGGAGTTAAACAAACGTATTTACCTGCAAAAGCGGCCATTTTGATGACGTCATTACAGGTGGAACCTTGACCTCAGAAAGATAAATTAAATCTTTCTAAATAGCTCTTTCAAAGAGCTTTCAGATTATACATTTGAGTTTTGCAATATTTCAGTCTATGATGGAGTTTTAAGCAATTAAACGAACGTATTTACCTGTAAAAGCGGCCATCTTGATGTTGTCATCACGGGAGTTCATGACTCCTGATCAAGTGTCTCCCGGCGGTTTTTTGTTCTTGTGTATATACATAAGCTCTGTACCAAATTTCACACTGGTATCCGGAAGTAAAATATTTCGGCTGTTTTTGTCGCGTAGCAACTCCACAGACTGCCGTGTTTTTAACCACTGAGTAGAATAACAACAAACTGTCAGCTAATATACCTGTTTTGATTGTTTTTAATGCATTAAATATTCATAAACTGTGGAGCTACCGATCCTTCTTTTTTGTATTTGTACGGCAAATTTGACACGCATCTGAATAAAACTCATTTTTACTTTATAAATACGGATCCTAATTGTTAATGATCTTGATTTTATCAATGTATCTTCTTTTTGCTTTGTTATGAAGGTTTCACAAGCCCCAAAACATTATATATCGCTGGAAAGGGTTTTTTTCTGAAAAAGAAAAGTTTTATCATGTTTCTGTCCGTTAATTAGAACAGGAGATATTAATTAATCAAATAATATTTAGCCAATTTTCAAGGCTTAACTACGTACGCAATACTGAAACACTAGGTCCATTTTCCTGATCAGCTGCTCTTTTGTCCCTGAAGTTACTTTGTGGTTTAAATTTGCTTATAGATTTAAGCCTTGAAAATTTGGTCAATTTGAATGATTAATATCTCCTATTTCTTTCTTAATTTTCTGTCTTTTTGATTTATTTGCCGAATTGATTTAAACTTTAACATGACTTTAAGTGGTGTTTAAAAGATGGAGCGCGCATTTGAACTAAAGGATTTAATAATTTTACTTCAGAGGCGGTTGAAGTGAATTTAAATTTATTCAGTTGACTTCCTCAAAATTCGGTGTTACCGAAAATATCAGAATGGAATTATTATTTTTTAAAATTTAGTGATGGCTATTCAGTTACTCTTCGAATTTGGCGTGGTAAATTTTGGCAACAATAGGGATATTGTTGCCATAGGGATATTGTTTGGTATATTTACCAAACCTCCCAGTCAGTGAAGCACTACTTTCTCCAAATCAAAGAAAAAGAAAACGCTCTGGGAAGGAACAGTAGTTGTTTGCAGTCTAAAGCGTATTTTATTGCATGTTTAAAACATGTATTATATGCCGCCATCACAAAATTTTTAACAATAAAAGTTCCATTCTGACATTTTTGGTAACACCGCTATTCCAGTTACTCTTCGTATTTGGCGTCGTCAAGTGTGGCAACAATCGGGAAATTTACCAAACCTCCCAGCCACTGAAATCTTGCTTTTTTGAGGGTCACTGTTAGATTGTAATCACTTCAAAGAGATGGTGCGAAAGACACATTTCTTTCCTTTTAATGTTCACATTAAAATCATGGAAGAATGGTTGTGGCTGAGCTACCTGATACAATCGGTTCCCTATGTTAATAAATTTAGATTTGGCGACCAATTTTACATTGAAATTACTGTTAAATCAGCGAATTATATTACATTTCAAGGGCAATATTGCTGTGTTCGTTGAGAGTTTTGAATATCTTGGCACTACAGTTGTGTCGAAAGTTCCATTGAAACGTAAAAATTTCGCTAAAAATAAATAAGTTCGTCACACACACATACACAGGAAAAGTCTTAAGAGTGAGTTAAACTTTATTTAGTTAACTTCCTTTACATTTATTGCACAGGCATTGCCGTCCCTAATAGCACAGTTCTGTCTCAGCGACGTAAAAAATACGTCGCACTGCGACGTGCGTAATATCTCAGAGACGTCGCGGCACATCTATGGAACGTCTCAGAGATGTTCCACGCATGTGGAAATGTCCATCGCATGTTACGTCGCAGAGTAACATCTATAGGCCGTCGCACTGCGACCTTGTTGTCGCAATGCGACAGCTCAGAGATGTTCTGCGCATGTGGAAATATCCAACTTCAGATACGTCGCAGAGTTACCAGTATGTACTGTCGCACTGCGACATTGTTGTCGCAATGCGACTATCCTTAGATATATTCTAGAAATGTGGAAAAAATCCAACTTCAGTTCTGTCATAGAGTAACATGCATTAACTGTCACACTGCAACATTAATTAATTCTGAATAAACTGTAGTAAGAAAATCTGATATTTTAAAAATAAATATGGAAAACTAAACAAATACGAATTCAAGTGCAATTATATGTTTTAAACATTGAGCAGGAAATTCATGAAATTAATAAAATTCAATATATAACTCATAAGTCCCAAGCAAGAACAGTTTAGAATGCAAATAAACATTTAAAATGAGAAAATTATACAATTTAATATTATACCTGAGCAGGAAATCCAGCATTTCCATTGCCGACAAACAGGATCAAGACGATTGCTGAGAGTAACAGAAAAAGATACAGCGTCAGAGAGAGTAAATAAATATTACTACTACCCTCTTTCGCCATCCATTTCTGAATAAACTGCAGTAAGAAAAGCTGATATTTTATAATTAAATATGGAAAACTAAACAAATACGAATTCGAGTGCAATTATATGTTTTAAACATTGAGCAGGAAATTCATGAAATTAATAAAATTCAACATATAACTTATAAAGACCCAAGCAAGAACAGTTTAGAATGCAAATAAACATTTAAAATAAGAAAATAATACAATTTAATATTATACCTGAGCAGGAAATCCAGCATTTCCATTGCCGACAAACAGGATCAAGACGATTGCTGAGAGTAACAGAAAAAGATACAGCGTCAGAGAGAGTAAATAAATATTACTACTACCCTCTTTCGCCATCCATTTCTGAATAAACTGCAGTAAGAAAAGCTGATATTTTATAATTAAATATGAAAAACTAAACAAATACGAATTCGAGTGCAATTATATGTTTTAAACATTGAGCAGGAAATTCATGAAATTAATAAAATTCAACATATAACTTATAAAGACCCAAGCAAGAACAGTTTAGAATGCAAATAAACATTTAAAATAAGAAAATTATACAATTTAATATTATACCTGAGCAGGAAATCCAGCATTTCCATTGCCGACAAACAGGATCAAGACGATTGCTGAGAGTAACAGAAAAAGATACAGCGTCAGAGAGAGTAAATAAATATTACTACTACCCTCTTTCGCCATCCATTTCTGAATAAACTGTAGTAAGAAAAGCTGATATTTTATAATTAAATATGGAAAACTAAACAAATAGGAATTCGAGTGCAATTATATGTTTTAAACATTGAGCAGGAAATTCATGAAATTAATAAAATTCAATATATAACTTATAAAGACCCAAGCAAGAACAGTTTAGAATGCAAATAAACATTTAAAATAAGAAAATGATACAATTTAATATTATACCTGAGTAGAAAATCCAGCAATTTAAATTGGAATGAATTTCAATTCTAAGATTTTTGAAGCAAAATGAAAACATCTTTGAAAACTAACGGTCACCTCAAAATCACGAGTTATGAAAATTAAATTCATGTACATTCCTAAAATTTTTGACTTTTGCAATCAAAATATTCTCCAAAAAAAAAAACAATTATATTTTCTAACCTTATGATTTTTGATAACAACAGCAACAATTCTATTAACTTAAAATAAATTCAAATTTAACTAACCAACTTTTTTTATAGGATCGAAGCCAATCCACCTGAATGCATTTTTTTTACAGACATACAAAACAACACAACTTAAAATAATAAAAGAAATTGTTTGAGATTGAAATGAACGGTTAAGCATGACATAGAAAAAAATGCATTTCCTCTCCCAAAAAACAATTAATAAGAACTTTTAAAGCATTATTAAAAAACTTTTTCAGTAAATAAAAGACAAAACACACACAAAATACAAACTTTCTAATAAGTTGACTATTCAAATCGTAGAACAGGACAACAACACACTTTCATAAATTTATACGTTGCAGTTAACAGCTTTCGCTGGAAGTTTTCAAAAAATTTCATTCTGCGCATGCGTGATCGTTTCGAGAGAAGAAGGGACTGTTTCAGAGAACGTCACACTGATACATCGAGGAGACGTTTGAGTGTTACATCGTGGAGACGTACTTTTTAAAGCACAATGTGATGTGACGAGAATGAGACATTGCGACGTCGACAGAACATTGCTGAGACTAAGTGTGCTATCAGGGGTGCGGGTACTGCTAGTACGAATGCATGATACCGCTGGAAGAAACCAGTTCAGGATTGCAGTGGTGGACATTTTTTGAGCACGTGGGAACAGAGAATGGAACGAATTAGGATTTGCTTTTTTGGACACGAATTTACACTTTTTGATTTTTATTTTATTTTACATTGACAACTGTCTCTGGATTTGCTGGATACTTTTTTGGTTTTGTCACGTGGAATTTCAGGTGAGATTTTATTTTCATAGCAGGTCAGTCCTGTGGGTGGCTAATTTTTGGGAATTTTATTCCTAATTAGTCGAGGCGAAACCCCTGCTTTTAGTTTTAGGTTTTTGTTCTTATGTATAGTTTGCAGACTCGCATTGGTGCTGTTTTTCCCAATGAAGATCTGTAGACTGCATATTTTGAACTTAAACATCCTCTTTATAGTTTATATTTAAAAATTTTTGGTCTTTCAACCACTGTTGAATCCCCCATGGCTGATGAGCTCTGGATTCAACCTTTCTCTTTTCACTTCTCCTAATTTGCCATTTTCTATTTCATTTTTACTATTTGTATTATTATATAGTTGGCTTTTTAGTTTAGCTGCTTTGCGCATCTATGGACTTTTGGTGTGATCTCTTCGTCTTTCTTCTTACAATTTTGATATTTTATATATATATATATATATATATACACATATATATATATGTATACCCTTTGTTATGTCGTTCTTGTCAGGTGAAAACAAAAAAGTGCAATATAACCAAAAACACGACATAACAGAAGTCATAAAAGATGAGTTGATCAATGAACAAATTAATGACAAGTGCACTTACAAAAAGATTACTTTATTATCATATTTAGGACAATTTTCCGTTTTAAAATGAAAGAAAATTGTCTACCAATTTTTCTCTTAAATATTTTATAGTAGAATATAAATCCAAAGGAGGCAGTATAATCTGCAATGAATAAAATGCATAGAAAACATGTCAGTTACGCTCTTTGATTGATCAAGCGGATTTACTCTTTCTAAGAAATATACTTTTTTCTTCTGTGATGTCATATGAAAAGAAATTTTGAAAAATAAATATATTTTTTGGGGTCAAAAGAAAAACGCAAATATTCGAATGAGTGATGTAAAAAGGGGTTACTGTATATATGTACAGTCGAGTCCAAGTCCCAAGGAACCAGCTAAAAGCTTTGAGTTACAGGAAGTAACCACAGCTTTTTCAAGAGTCTAGAGACCCAATGAACACTTCGAGATAAAGGAATAATTGAGTTAAGGCTTCGAGTTTTTAGGACTAAACTCTGTATATACATATATATGCATACATATAAAGAAATATTATGCTCAGAACAATTAGAAAAAAATTGGATGATCTTATAAGTCTAGTTATTCTGACAAAAAATCGGACCTCAGGGTTATGTTCGTATAGAGCTCTGCCGTGGGCAGGTAAAGGGCAGTAACTGCAAATTTTTCGATTTTCATTTTTTTGCATTTTTGAAAATCTATGTTAGTACAAGCATCTTTTTTTCGGTTTCCGATGAAAAAAAACTTTTTTAACCAATGGTAATTAGCAGTAACAGCATTTTTCGTTACTTTGGGCAGGTAAACGGCAGTATCTGCATGTATGGAGGATGAACATAATATGAATCGCTGTGCAAAACTTGCATCAAGCCGTAAAAACCCTTTTCCTTTGTACCTAAACTGAGCGAAAGTAAGGGTGCCCTTATAGAAGGTCACGGGAGGTCATTGGTTGCACTTGAATGTTCCCAAGGGGGTGTTTTATTCCTTTTTGGGGTGAATCAGTGTTAATATCAATGCAGACTTAAGTGATATAAATTGGCGTTACCACTTGGCGATATATCACCAAGCTTTTGGTTGCCAAATAGTTGTCGCCAACTTGGTGACATATCGCCAAATTGGCGACAAATTTTTTTATGAGTTTGGGTTCAATTTAGCGCTATTGGCGGTATTTTGCGAAAAATGCACTGAATGATGCTAAAATTGGCGATATTAAGAAAATGAATCGTTGTAAATAATTTTTTGCATTGTTTCGTAGCACATTAGGGGTGTAAATGTTTGAATTGTTATCTTGCTCATTGTAAGCACTATTTTAACACTTAAGGCATTTACTAAGAAATTTACACGTAAAAGGAAGTAGTGTGGGGTCCATACCAGATTTTTTTTTTTTTTTCAAATAAAGTTTCTCTCTACTAGCGGACAGTATTTTTCACGATTTCAAAGATACACAAGCCAAACTTGGCAGACGACAAACAAAAATGCAGCAATGAAATGATTTTATTTACATTGTTTTGATTTATTTTATTTACAGTTGCTTTCATACTAACAGACGATAGTTTTTGCAGTTTAATCCCTAGCTGTTGAATTTTTAATAGTACTATGAAAAAAATCGTCAGCAAAATAAACATTTCGAGCGCTCTTTTTCTCGAAGTGATTTCTTGTTTTGATGCAAAGTACAAAGCATTGACTGATTTGCAGTAATTTTAAAACATCTGGTGTGATCGCCACACTACTTCCTTTTACGTTTAAATTCCATAATAAATGCCTCAAGTGTTAAAATAGTGCATTAGAGTGAGCAAGATAACAATTCAAACATTTACACCCCCAGTTTGTCACGAATCAATGCAAAATAATGTTTTACAATGATTAATTTTCTAAATATCTCCGATTTTAACATGATTCAGTGAATTTTTCGTAAAATGTGGACAATAGCGCCAAATTGAATCCAAATTTTAAAAAAAATCATTTTTTCGCCAACTTTGTCGCCACCTTGGCGTTAAACATTTGGCGACCGAAAGTTTGGCGATATATCGCCAAGTGGTTGCACCAAATCATATCACTCAATCTGCATTGAAATTAACATTGATTTACCCCACAAAGGGGTAAAAGACCCCCTTGGCAAGGCCGTAGCCAGCGGGGGGGGGGTCAGGGGGTCAGAACCCCCCCCCGAAATTTTCAAACCTCAAAAGTTTTTAAAAAGTATTCACTAAAAAAGAAGAAAAAAAAAAAAAAAAGAAAATTTCAAGGTTTGATGGTCGGAGGTCCCCCCCCCCCCCCCGAAGTTGTGACGGGTCTGAGGTTTTTGATGATATAAAGAAAAATTAGAATAATAAAAATAAAAAAATCCTTTGAATAAACTTGAATAGAGGTCATTCCATGTCAAGTGTACGAGGCGTCCCCACTCGACCCCCTCCGATTTTGATGAAATTTTTTTTGGATGTATGTATAAGACTTGCATGAAACCATACCAAATTATAGCTCCATAAGCCTTATGGTTCAGCCAGTAAAAATTATTTTAGAAAGGCCTCTTTTTCGTGTCTTGAAAGAACTGTCCAAATCGTAAAGTTTGTGCTTTTATTGCTCGCGACCTAAGACGATTATCAGACTCAAATTTGGTGATTCTGACCACTGTTTAGGGTAGAATAGCCTACTTGTGTAACAGAAGCTCCATGCACTGTAGATTTTTTGCAATTTGCTGCCAAAGTTGGTAAAAAATCGTATTTTGGCAAATTTTGACCATACCTTATCAGCTTGTATCTGCTGAGAGAATGACTTTCTGAAGCTAATTCTTTCCTCGTTTGTAGCCTGATAGTTCGTCCGAAAGGTGTGCTAGTGGCATCTCGATAGCTCAAATAATTGCTGAATTATGCGAGTTGAAATTCCAGTCAAATTTCTTTTTTCTTTGTATCAATTTCAAAGGGCAATATCTCGCAAGGGTCATCTTAAATTTCAATTTTCTTTACATCATTGGAAAGAACACACTTTTCTTAACTAAAAAACGTTATTTTTATTTTTGAGACAAACCAGTTTCAAGGGGATATTGCAGATCAAAAATGTGTACGTCATTCAACGTGAAATCAAAGAAAAAAAGACATTAGACCTCAAAAGTTGATGTCAATTTGTTCTATTATTATTTGCAGGAGCTATTGTACTTATGTTCTGATGAAAAAACCCTTTTTTAGATATTTTTGAACTTAAGTGTTTGAGTGCGCATTCATAAAAACTCAAGAAAAAGCAAAAAAAAAAAAGTTTCGTTTTTAACAAAAATAATTATCTTCTTATCGCTGCTATAAGAGCTTGAGTCTCTCTATGCGTTATTTTTAAGCTCTTGAAACAGAATTTCGGATGATATGTCACTTGGCAAGGTTATAGGTCATTAATGTTTCAAGGTCATAAAAAGCATTTTCCCATTTTTCATCATTTTTGTTTATGGGCAAATTGCAATCACAGGCTGAAAGACACATCCTCGGCAGTATAAAGAATGGATTTTCAATTACTACTTATCATATGTTTAATTACTATTGTTATCATTTATTTACACGGTGGAAATAATTGCAATATTCAACTCTATCGAAAACTTTCGTTATCGCTTTTTAGAAAAATAGCTCTGCAGTCCTATTATACATATTTTTTACCACGTACACATCATATTAACTGTTTAATTTATTATTTATCTCTTTTATTAATTGTTTTTATTTTTATTTTTTTTTTGAAAAAGGAAACAATGCTTTTTATGAATTTAAAATATTAATGACACCTTGCCAAGTGACATATTATCCGAAATTCTGTTTCAAGAGCTTAAAAATAATACATTGGAAAAGACTCAGGCTCTTATAGCAGCGATAAGAAGATAATTATTTCTGTTATAAACGAAACTTTATTTTTTTCCATTTTTTGAGTTTTTACGGATGCGCACACAAAAACTAAAGTTCGAAAATATCTAAAAAAGGTTTTTTTTTATCAGAACATAAAAACAATAGCTCCTGTAAATTTTAATAGAACAAATTGACATCAACTTTTGAGGTCAATGTCTTTTTTTCTTTAATTTCACGTTGAATGACGTACACATTTTTGATCTGCAATATCCCTTGAAACTGGTTTGTCTCAAAAATAAAAATAACGTTTTTTAGTTAAGAAAAGTGTGTTCTTTCCAATGATGTAAAGAAAATTGAAATTCAAGATGACCCTTGCGAGATATTGCCCATTGAAATTGAGACAAAATTGAGAAAAAAGAAATTTGACTGGAATTTCAACTCGCATAATTCAGCAATTATTTGAGATTTCGAGATGCCACTTGCACACCTTTCGGACGAACTATCATGTTACAAACGAGGAAAGAATTAGCTTCAGAAAGTCATTCTCTCAGCAGATACAAGCTGATAACGGGTGGTCAAATTTGCCAAAATACGACGATTTTTACCAACTTTGGCAGCAAACTGCAAAAAATCTACAGTGCGTGGAGCTTCTGTTACACAAGTAGGCTATTCTACCATAAACAGTGATCAGAATCACCAAATTTGAGCCTGATAATCGTCTTAGATCGCGAGCAATAAAAGCACAAACTTGACGATTTGGTGATTTTTTTTCAAGACACGAAAAAGAGGCCTTTCTAAAATAATTTTTATTGTCGAAACCATATGGCTTATAGAGCTATAATTTGGTATGGTTTCATGCGAGTTTTATATGTACATCCAAAAAAATTTTCATTAAAATCGGAGGGGGTCGAGTGGGGATTTTCTCGAAGTTTGGGACACTTGACATGGAATGACCCATAGTTCTGCGCACTATTTCGCCAAAGGAGTTTTTTTCTATCTTTTCAACTTAAAACTTAAATTATTCCGTCTCTCCTGCTGGTCTATAATCTTTAACGGGATAACAAAATTTATGGCACTTGTCGTTGAGATTTAATTATCATGGAAAGAGACAGAAGATCCTCTCCTTTACGCCACAAAACAAGTGTGGTCCCCTTTTGGGCTTAGTGCGAACAAATTAGCAAAAAGTATAAGATTCTATCTCTTAACACATTGATCACAGTAAAAACAGATACAGATGTTTAAATCAGTTATTGTTATTATCAATGGAGAGGTGATGAGTTAAAGAAAATGCATTCTTTGTTTTCTGGGTGCGAAGTGTTTTGTACTATATTTCTCGACCCCTATAGCACATAGCAATTTATCGTCGCACTCCTTTATGTTCCTTCCTTCGGTCCCACGGATCCCACGTCACCAAGTCGCAGAGAAGGTCACCAAGTCGCAGAGTTTCTTTAATTATCTTTTCTTCAATTTTTCAAACATGATGTCGTCATAAATTCTGATAAATTTATTTAAAAAATAATGCAGGAGAGGAGAAAGACTCCTTTCCTTCTTCCCAAAAGCCTATTGATTAACATCTTGTCCATTACCTCAACTTCGCTCTCCTTCCTGTTAGTCCAACATACTCCCAATCATAGATGGCTGGTGCACCAAGAAATTGGGGGATCAAAAGAAGTTTGTGAGGAGCTTAGGGCGGCACCCTAAAGTTGTTTTTTTTTCTGTAAAATTTGCCTATATTATTGGATTTTAACAAATGACCTCCAAAAACTGTAATACAGTCTGAAATGCTGGATGGATTTTACTGTAGATATCCCCTTTGCAATTCAAAGTTCCTTTCTTGTGAAATAAGATGAGGAAAAAAAAACATTTTTGTGTTATTTTCAGTTTTTAATTTTCATGAAATAAATCAATCCACCCAGTAAATAACCGACCGTTAATTTTTCGCTCTAAAAAGTGAAGGGCAGGGCCCTTTACTTTCGGAAGTGAAGGGGAGCAGGTGCCCCTTGCCCCCCCCCCCTCCGTACAAACAGCCTTTGCTCCCATTGCGTCATAAAAGTTGCATTGTTTATTTTTTTTTCAAACAAACTTTCTTCACTTCGAACCCCCCCCCCCCGAAAAAAAATCCTGGCTACGGCCTTGCCCCTTGGGAACATTTGAATGCAACCACAAGGGGAGGTGCACAACTAGACCCCCATCAGAGCCTACATTCCAAACTAGAAGCTTCTACGGCATATAGTTTTTGAGTTAAGCGACATACATACATACATATATGCACATACATAGGTACATACAGACGTCACGAGAAAACTCGTCGTAATTAACTGGGGCATGGTCGAAAAGGATATTTCGGCTGTTTATATGTTAGTAGGTACATATGCACGTGCTGATAGGTCGAAAAAACTACTCAACATACATTCGGGGTGAGCAAAATCAAAATTTAGACCGAATTTTGAGTGAAATTTTCTTTGTGATCACACTACTTCCTTTACTAAGTAAAAGGAAGTAAAAATGGCTGAAGAATGATCAAGTTTTGCTTCATATTTTGCATAATACAATACCGTTTCATTATATTTTTCAATTATATTTCGCGTTCGTTTATATTAAATCTATATCAAGTGGATACACGGTATATATGTATATTTTTAAATAAAACATATCATTCACAATGCAATAATATAATTCGTAATAACATATCTACTCCGCATGGTTTCGAATATGTAAATACTGGACATTTAGTAGCATACTGTGCACTTACTGCCGACTGCCAGTCAATTCCGCGTGACAATTAGAGTGAAAAGGGCAGGTAAACGGCAGTATCTGCGTTACCTCTCTCTGCGCTTGAAAAATCAAAATTCTATCGATTACCCAAAAAATATATCGGTATAAACATATAATATCGCCTATGTTCGAAGTTCAATGTTTTGTTGATCTTTGTGGGAAATCAAAAACGCGTTTCTTCAAATATCTCGAAAACTCTTTTTTGCAGATACTGCTGTTTACCTGACCATGGCAGAGCTACTGGTTAGCTGATCATATGTGAGAATACATTATGGACAATCAACGCTAACTGTTGACGTCATTCATCAACTTATTGGGTTAACCGGTTGCACTATTCAAATTCAAGCTATGAGATAAAAATGAAAATTATAAAAGAGGACCAATGTGCCCCACCTCTCTACACATATACTTTACAGCCCAATCTTTTATTTCAGTAGGGAAGAGTTACAAAGGATTTACACTCAATTTTCATTTTATCCAAAAACAAAGAATCAGTTACGTAAATATTCTCTTATAGCCAGCACTCTAAATGACAGGCCTGGTAAATTTAAATTGAAGAATTTTGACTCCATAGTCTATAATGCTTCTTTTATAATTTTCAAAACTAGAATAAAGAAATAAACTCATTCCTATTACATAATACTAATGATAAAATCACCAAAATATGAAAATTAGCAATTAACAAATTTACAATTCATTTCATCAAAAAACAAATAATTATATTTATAAATTCTTTCTCTTTGCCAGAGAGAGAAAGAGAGTGGGCTGTGCCACCCATCCATCTAAATGACAAGCCTGTTATTTCAATTAGGGCCGTATTTAAAGAGTGGGTTTTTAGGGTAGATTAGAGGGTACATCAATGGTGGCCAACCCGCGGCACGCGTGCCACAGTGTGGCACGGCAGAGCAGCAGGAGTGGCACGCGAAGACTTGCAGAAAATTTTTAAAAATTGAAAACATAATCCCAAAAACTAAGACTATTACCCAGAAAAATAGAACCATGAGCTGACATGTTTCAGGAGGCTGACATACCCATTGCCAACACAAGTGTACTTATCGTTAGTTTTGGACATTCAAAAATTTATACAAAAATCTCAAATATTACAATACGGGCAAAAAAAAAAACAACGAAGTTATGTTTATACTGGTTAATTTTTGTTGTTTAAATTAATAATGCATACTTAATGCTTGAAAAAATTTCCACTAAATCATTAAATTTAAAAGATGTTTCAGTACTGATTGTATCGTGTTTGTAACCCCCATGTACCAATTATGTGAGCTAGCTTTGTGTGTGAGTTTTACGGGAAGAAAGAGCATTACATTTAGGTTTTAAATTACTTGTCAGTACGTCATTCCAAAGTTTTGAGTTGTGTCACTTTTCTAGCTGATGAGCGATATTTGTGCGTAACACGAATGAAACTTTCGATGTTGTAGAAGAATTTTTGGATTTGCGGCTAAATACTTTCAGCGCCAGTTTAGGAAATGTTTGAAGAAGTTAACTCTGTCACTAAGATAAAGAAACCATCAGAATAGACAAAATTCGGTATTGGTGGCAGAAAAGGAGCGCCTTAAGTGTTTTTTGCTGCATTGCTTGAAATTTATTTTGGAAGGCAAAATTTTAAGGCTCATTAAATAGGGTCGAGTAACTTGTCAACCTTTTCCCAGCTGAAAGTTTAAAAAAAAGTGAAGGGCTGACAAGTTACTCCTTCATTGAAATGTGCGATAGCTATATAAAGGAAAAATACTCATGCTGTTTTAGAATTTGAGGGAATGTGTTTTAAAATATCTTGAAGGAATAAGGGAATATTATTTACGAATGAAGATTAGCAACTAAATTCAGTTATTTCATACTTTATTGTCTGGCGCCTAAATAATTCAAATTTAAGATTTTAGGACAAAAATTGTTTCCTAAACCCATATAGATCATACACATTCCTTTACAATTAAACTTCCAAACAGTTTCTTTCTCTTGACTTCGGAGAAAAAAGATTAACACATTTCACATCAATACTGGAAGTAGCTACCCAAATTTAATAATATCCTCAGGATTGATAGTAAAAAAATTACATCTGTTTTGAATGTTGAATATAATTTTGAAGTTATGCTGTGTGGCAACACTATGTTAGATGTTTTTGTGAAATCGTTTGGCATCACTTGTGTGATATCACTTTTTGGAATTTGTGTTGTATCTGTCGCGTGCTTTTTGTCTGTGTATTCTGTTTATATATGTTTCTGGAAACATGAATTGTTTTGCTGATGATGTAAAAATTATAGGGGTTGTAGAAAACGACGAACAAGTAAATAAGCTGCAACAGGATTTGGATCATATTACTAAATGGGCAGACAAGTGGGGTATGGCAGTTAATGTTGGGAAATGTCAAATGCTGCATTTAGGTCATGCAAATAAGCATACAAGCTATTATTTACAGGGTTCAGTCATTAGTAAGGCAGATAATGTTATGGATCTAGGTGTCTTAATAAATCAGGACTTCAAGTTCAGCCAACAGTGCAGCATAGCTAGTAACAAAGCCAATAGGATTCTTGGGTTTATTAATAGATCTATTTCAAACAAATCTAAAAAGGTTCTTCTGCTTGTTGAATAGACAGCCTTCATCAACTACCGACAGAATACCTGCAGAATTATGGACAAACTGTGTTCCTAATTTAAGTAATATTGAAATTTTTGGTACTAAGGCTTATGCCAAGAAACTTCATTATTTGAAAAAGCTGGATGAAAGGAGTAAAGCTTATTTGTTTGTTGGATATGCTCAGAATGGTTACAGATTGTGGGATCCTGAAAACAGGAAAATAATAATTGCAAGAGATGTTACATTTGAGAAAATAAGTGAAAAGTGATGAAGAAAATAAAAACAAAGAGAAGATTACTGCAATTGAAATATGTATCCAGGCTTTGGACATGGAAGTTGAAACTTGTGAAGAAAACAACAGCAAATAAATTAGTGAAGGAAAAGACAATGAACATAAAGAACCAGAAAATGAAGATAAAGATCCAGAAAATGAAGAAATTTTTGTTAAAACAAGATCAGGACGTTGCGTAAGAAAACCACAATATTTGGAATCATATGAATTATATTCAGCCTATTGTTTATTAACAAGTAAAGAAGATCCTCAGTCATTTGATGAAGCTATACAGCTAAATGAATGGAAGATGGCTGTAGAAAAGGAATTAAGTTCTCTCAGAAAACTTGATACATGGACAGAAGTTGACTTACTACCAGGAAAAAGGGCCATAAGTACTAGATGGGTTTTTAGAACGAAGGAAGATGGATCAAAGAAGGCTAGACTTGTTGCAAGAGGATTTGAAGTTGAAAATGACTCTTTGAATCAGGGCCGGATTAAGGGTGTCGTAGGCCCTAGGCACTCCAGCAGTGTAGGCCCCCCAAAAAAAATTTTTAACCGAAACTGACCGCTAATATTAAGTAATAACTTTGTTGTAGATATAAATCCGAAAATGTGATGGTGCGGTAAAATAACATTATTTTATTTTGGGATTTTAATGTTTTCATTTTTCATAGAGCCATTTTCAATAGCCATAATTCCAGAATTGATTTTATCTGCAACAAAGCAACTTTGATATCTATCAAATTCCTTGCAGAATTCCAGGGAAGACTTCAGCCGCCGGCCCGGCGGCTAAAGTCTTGTCATGTCCCGGCGGTGCCGGGAAAACCTCTCGGACAGGCACATGCGTTTGACACAGTTGGCCACGTTTCCATGCCCACCACCAAACGCTTGCGCGCGATCGAGAGGGTTTCCCTGCTGCTAAGGTCTTTTGTTTTAGTAGCTCAGTTGTGTAATAAGTTAATATGTAAACACTACGATAGAGCGTGTATGCCTGTGCTTGATTTAATCACGCTCAACCCCAAGTCAACCCCTAGAGTTCGTTAGAGAAAACGACAGTTCGATGAAGGTCCAGATGAGACTCCCTCTCGCAGCGCCAAAGATTCCTTTAAGATTAATGTTTTTTTATTGTTCTGGATGTGCTTTGCGCTGAAATGACAATTAGACGCACTGCGTATACCGGCCTTGATGACACATTTAGTTTTCTTACGGATAATACACTGACAGAGGACATTATCAAGGTTAAGACTCAAGCTCTGGTAAAAATGTATCCGTCTGACTTGGAAGAAAACTTTGTTGATGAGTATTTGATTTTTTCAAATTTGTACCCCAAAACCACCTCTATAACGGATCTCATCAAATTACAAATAAAGGATAAACTTGTGTCAAGTTTCCCGAATGTTAATATTGCATTGCGCATATACCTCTCGATATTGGGTTCGAATGCAGAAGGAGAAAGATTATTCTCCAAGTTGAAGCTTATAAAAAAATTTTATGCGTTCAACTATGGTTCAAGAGAGAATTTCGTCACTGGGCCTTCTGTGTATTGAAAGTGATGTCGCTTGCGGCATTAATTTTGAAGATATAATACACGAATTCGCTGTGTCAAAATCCCGAAAAAAGGAGTTATTTTAGGATCTACTTAGTAAACCAAACGTTTTGTATTCTTATTTTTTGTGTGTTTGTATTCACATATATTATTTTGACCTTCACTATATAATATAAAAATGTTTATAAGTTTTTGGGGTATTTTTATTTCAATATATTTTTTTTCAAAGCCCTAAGACCTTTGGTCTTCGTAGGCCCTTTGGCCTTCGTAGGCCCTAGGCACGTGCCTACTGTGCCTAATTGGTAATCTGGCCCTGCTTTGAATGTAATGTATGCACCTGTGGCAAGAATGTCTACAATAAGAATGTTCTTGGCTCGATCAATTGAAGAAAATTGGAAAGTAACTCAAATTAACATCCCAACTGCTTTTCTTAATGGTGATGTTGAGTCAGAAATTTATATTGTACCCCCAAAAGGAGTTCACGTGAAGAAAAATAAGGTTTTGAAACTAAAAAGGTCTCTTTATGGTTTGAAAGAATCTCCCAAATTGTGGAACAATAAGTTAAATCAAGTTCTAACTGAAAATGGATTTAGTAGATCCAGGGCCGGATTAAAGTCTTTTTACGCCCTAGGCCAAACTTAGAAACTACGCCCCACCTCACACATACGAACCCTATTAAAATCGAATCTCCCACTCCCCGCCCCATTTGATAAACTGATTTATGATTTTGTTTTTTTCTTTTTTTCCCGCCCTTTTTTTCGTATTCCTCTGTCAATGCTCGAAAAAGAAAGGTCCAAAGGTGGTTCCTCGGGAATTTGTCGAAATTGAAGCTTTCAAAATGCAATTTTATGCCATTTATCCGAAAGTAATGGGACAACTCGCAGCAGGGCAATTCAATGCGCAATTTTAAAGATTATTGATTTTTTTAATTTATTGATATTTATTATTAGTTTTAATTATTTATAAAGCAAAATTGTAAGTGTTTTGTTACATTCAAAGCAAAATATACGTTGTAGAAACGATCTTTTCTCCTGGATTATTGTAATTTTAAAGCTGAATTTAATGGTATAATAATCCAGTTGAAAAGCCCGATATCACAACGTATATTTTTCTTTGAATGTTACAAAATACATACTGTTTTGCTCTAAAAATGTTCAGTCGCATAGCTCTCCTGGAGCTCTCCCGAGATCCTAAAATACAATTTTAGACGATCGAGTTCAGTAATTCGCTTCGGTAAATGTGTTGGAATTGAAGTAATGAAAACAATTAGATGATTTGAATAGTGTTAGATGAGGACTGAATGCCGGTAATGGGGGGCTTTTTGGGAATATTGATTAAAATTGAGACCCAAAACACGAGATTTTAGACAATTTTTAATGAGGTGGGAGAGGCCTGAGGTCAGGGTCACTTTCCGAAAAAGTTTTCGATCTTGCGGTCTGAAAAGGAAATTTTAGATGATCTGTTATGGTGTGGAGGTGGGGCGCTTGAGAGCTTTCCATAGAGAAAAAATTTCGAAATATGCATTTGTAAAAATTCTAATGCATCTAACGATGCTGGGTGAAGAGATGAGAGTTGGGAACTCTTCTCTTATTAAAATTTTTTGAAGTTTAAGGAGGGTTTCAAATATTGGGAGGGGTTGTGGTGAGGACCCTCCTTGACAGATCTGTTGAAATCAGATAAATGAAATTGTCGAAAATCTTTGATGATGTAGGGGAAAAAATTGGTTTCTGGACTCTCCTCAGAAAATTTTCGACATTTAAGTCCTAAATGCGAGGTTGAAGATCACTTTTGATGTTATGGGAAAGGATGGGGTTCGTTGAGTCTCATTCGGAAACTTTTTAAAATGGACGTTTCATAAAAAGCAAGATTAGATAACGTTTGAAGGTGGAAATTGAAGAGGATTCAGGGGATCTCCCATGGAATGTTTCTGAAATTAAAATTATTAAAACACAATTTTAGTCTGCTTTGGTGACGTGACTTTAAGGGATTAGGCTCAGAAACGCTCCCTTCCCTTATTTCACTACATCGCTAAACTTTTATTTATTCTTGAAAATATGTTGTAAAACATCTTGTCTCACGCTTTCTTTTTCAAAAAAGTTTTTTTTTTAATTTTTCCATAATGAAATTGAAAAACAAACGTCTGTGGCCTCAGAAAAAAAGAATAATAATTAATGTTTTGGGCTGAGGAGATAATTAGCAATGATATCTTAAAGTAATTTTTAATTTATTTTATTTAAATTTAAAAAGAATGGCTCTTGAATTTCTTGATACACTTTTGTTTTTCTTTCATTTTCTGCATTAGAAAGATTAGAATGTTGATGCTCCTTTCCTCACAATTGTTTTATCCCTCTCTTTAATTGTTCTTCTATTTAAAACATATTTCAAGGCATGTCCTGATTTTTATCTACTTTGTTTTGAACTTCATTAAAATATTTTGAAAAATAATATGTTGAAAGTGAACCCTAATAACTGATATAATTATAAATAAAATACAGTAGCCCCTCGTTATATCGCTCATTCGGATATATCGCTCTTTTCTTTTGTCTCCCCCCCCCCAAAAAAAAACTTTTAATTCGAAACCATTTTTGAGAAAATATGTAAGGTGCTTAGAAAAGGTCTCTTTCTCATTTATTTTGTCATCAATGAACAAAACGAAGGTTCTTCTATTCGTCTGAATTCGCTGAAAAGAAGCAGCAAATTCCCGTCACCCAAACTTGCATACTGCAGAGACAGTTTGGAAACTACTGAACACTTTCTTTTGTATTGATACAATGAGTGAAAAGCATCTGTTAGTAATGTGCAGTAGTAATTTGTAAAAATTATATTTTTTGTTACCTCGGTTATATCGCGCTTTCGGATATATCGCGCTTTTTTCTTGTCCCCCGAAAAGCGCGATATAACGAGGGGTTACTGTATATAAAATTGTGCATTAGAAATTATTTATTAGGAACTTGTTATACGATGCATGTGTCTGTTGAGAACTAAAGTAGTCTATGGTAAATATTTTGAGTGCAAAATAGGCAATATTTGTAGCAGAGGAGCTCGGACGTGAGGTCATTGCTAACTCTCCAAAATTTTCTTATTCGGCAAATGATGCGTCAGTTTGGCAAATTCGGAAGCAAATTTGTAATAAATTTTTATAATGTCTCTTTTCGTTAAATGTTGGAACTTGTGTAGGCTCGTATTTTGTCATTTGGCAAAATTTGAAGTTTCATTCGGTAAATTGATTAATATGCCCCACTTCCAAAAATTTAAACTTCGTACGCCCCTGTGGTTTGACTGTCTTAAATAAATATAAATTAATAAATTATTAATTGCAAAACAAACTTATTGACATGATTTAAAGACATCAAGAGAAAAATTATTTCATAAATAAGTTTTATAATAGACCATTTTCTATACTATGGCTGTTACTAATTTTCCTGTGTGCTATATTTTCAAGAAATGATTGCTCAAATCGAAGGTATTAAAAAGTATTTGCTTTGACCAGAATTATTTTGACTCAAGCTTTACGCCCCCTACTTTTCAATTTTTTTTTCTCCTGCTCAGGGGGCAGGTTGCAATCCGTTCTAATTGACCATTTTTCTCCATATACTAGCGTGCCGCGTTCTTTTTTTTTCTTCTTTCTTCCTTTCTTTTTTGTTTATTTATTTTATCAACGAACTATGAATATTTTTTTTCCTCCTCAATATGCGCCCTTTCCAGCTTACGCCCATAGGCCAGGGCCTAGGATGGCCTAATGGGTAATCCGGGCCTGAGTAGATCATTGCATGATTTCTGTCTTTATCATTCAAGAAAAATTTGGATTATTGTATTTGTAGATGATATACTTATATCTGGTGAAGACGAAGAAGTAGAAAAGGTCTTAAAACTATTGAAAGAAAATTTCAATGCAAACATCTTTGGAGAAATTTCGAATTTCCTAGGTATGAAAGTTTCAAGAACTGAAAATAGCATGATAATTCAACAGAGCCATGTGATTCAGAAAATTGTTAAAGTTTTTAATAAGGAAGATTGTAAAATTGTAGAAACCCCTATGGAACCTGGCTTCAAAATTGATATTGTTGCCGGTGATTGATGTACCATATAGAAAATTGATAGGAAGTTTGATGTATTTAGCTACGACTACGAGGCCCAATTTGACATTTTCCGTATCATACCTAAGCAGAGTACTTGACAAGCCTACAACTCAAACCTGGCAAGCAGCTAAAAGAATTGTGAAGTATTTGAAAGGAACTCAAGAAATTGGTCTTCACTATACAAGAAGCGTGAAAGAGGATAAGAATTTAATTTGCTACTTTGATGCCGACTGGGCAAGCCAAGCTGATAGAAAAAGTGTGAGTGGCTGCACTGTGATGTACTGTGGCAACATCATTTTGTGGTCTTCAAGAAAGCAGAACTGTGCGGCATTGTCATCAGTTGAATCCAAATATATTGCTGCTGCATCTTCAGTTCAAGAACTGATTTACTTAAAGGGGATATTAAATGACTTTAATGTAAATAATTTAGTTCCTATTTTGTATTTAGATAATATGAGTGCTGTAGCAATGGTAAGCAGTTACGAAAACTCAAAAAGAAGTAAACATATTGATATACGTAATCATTTTATAAAGGATTTAAATTTTTAAGAACGAAATCATTGTTAAGCATGTAAGTTCAGAAAATAATCTGGCTGATTTTTTTACAAAACCATTGGGTAGCATTAAATTTAATAATTTAAGAAATTTATGTATGTTTAAAATTAAGTTTTCTCTTCATAATTGTGTAAAATTTTTATATTGCTTTAAAATTAATTTTGCTTGAAAATTTGTCGATTTATCATTTCTTAAAAAAGGAAACTTAAAATCGAGGGGGGGTGTTGAATATAATTTTGAAGTTATGTTGTGTGGCAACACTATGTTAGATGTTTTTGTGAAATCGTTTGGCATCACTTGTGTGATATCGCTTTTTGGAATTTGTGTTGTATCTGTCGCGTGCTTTTTGTCTGTGTATTGTTTATATTATCCACTCATCTCATGCAATAAAATGTTTAAGTAAAACTTAATATTGAAGTATGCATTCAGTAATATAATTCATTTTGATGAGTTTTAAGATGACAAAAAATTACTGATGTTTTCAAATTCTTCGTCTACTTCTTTGCAAGACATTATTTGTTGTCTACCTAAAATCCAAACTAAAATTGCCGACATGTTGCATCTTATAGCATTGGAAATCAAGCATAAAAGCCTACTTCTACTGCCAGTCATCCAAATTACATTGAATTTTGCCAATTTGTACCAACAACTTTTTTTTTTTTTATTTACACGCTTTAGCTGTCTGATGCTGTCGTAAATTTTGTTCAAAAAATGTTTGGGAACAAATATATTTTTTAATGAATATAAAAAGAATTATACTAGTATCGAATGCTAACTGATAGCACTTAAAACCCTGATATGTGTTAGCTGTTTCAAGAACTAATTCTAAAATTAATGACGGGTAAAAGAGGGACCCATCCATAAGCCATTTTAGTACTGACCATTTAATTTTTAGAATTATTTATTTTTATTTTATTTTTTTTTTTTTTGTAATCTGCTTATATTTTAAGCACAACCCTACAGACTGAACGTATGAAAGTTTTTTTAACGCTATCTCTTACACTCGGATATTTTTCAATTGTTTTACCATTTTCACCTCTCAGACTGACGTGAAAAATTTTTCTAGTTAATTGTATTAGCTAAAAATGTACTAGAAAATTACAGAGTCAGTCAGCAAATAATCTTTTTTAACTTTTTAAAAATTTTCAGCTTGTTGAAAAAATTGAAAGTGGCACGCCGAACTTTTTCCCCCTAGATAGTGGCACTCTTCCCAAAAAGGTTGGCCACCCCTGGGGTACATAATACTAATGACAAAATCACTAAAATATGAAAATTGGCAATTCTTAACAAATTTACAATTCATTTCATCAAAAAACAAATAATTATATCTATAAATTCATTCTCTTTGTCAAAGAGAGAGTGGGCTATGCCACCTTCTGATCCATCATCCATCTAAATGACAAGGCTGTTATTTCAATCAGGACCGTATTTAAAGAGTGGGTTTTTAGGGTAGATTAATGGGTAGATAATACTAATGAAAAAATCACTAAAATATGAAAAATAGCAATTCTTAATAAATTAACAATTCATTCATCGAAAAACAAATAATTATATCTATAAATTCTTTCTCTTTGTCAAAGAGAGAGTGGGCTATGCCTTCTGATCCATCTAAATGACAAGCCTGTTATTTCAATCAGGGCCGTATTTAAAGAGTGGGTTTTTAAGGTAGGTTAATGGGTACACAATACTAATGATAAAATCATTAAAATATGAAAATTAGCAATCCTTAACAAATTTACAATTCATTTCTTGAAAAAACAAATAATTATATCTATAAATTCTTTCTCTTTGCCAGAGAGAGAGTGGGCTGTGCCACCCATCCATCTGAATGACAAGCCTGTTATTTCAATCAGGGCCGTATTTAAAGAGTGGGTTTTTAGGGTAGGTTAGAGGGTACATAATACTAATGACAAAATCACTAACATATGAAAATTAGCAATTCTTAACAAATTTACAATTCATTTCATCAAAAAACAAATAATTATATCTATGAATTCTTTCGCTTTGTCAAAGAGAGAGTGGGCTATGCCACCTTCTGATCCATCTAAATGACAAGGCTGTTATTTCAATCAGGGCCGTATTTAAAGAGTGGGTTTTTAGGGAAGATTAATGGGTAGATAATACTAATGATAAAATCACTAAAATATGAAAAATAGCAATTCTTAACAAATTTACAATTCATTTCATCAAAAAACAAATAATTATATCTATAAATTCCTTCGCTTTGCCAGAGAGAGAGAGAGTGGGCTATGCCACCTTCTGATCCATCTAAATGACAAGCCTGTTATTTCAATCAGAGCCATATTTAAAGAGTGGGTTTTTAGGGTAGGTTAGTGGGTACATAATACCGAATAAATAATACCGGATAAAATCAATAAAATATGAAAATTAGCAATTCTTAACAAATTTACAATTCATTTCATCAAAAAACAAATAATTATATCTATGAATTCATTATCACTATCAGAGAGAGTGGGCCATGCCACTTTCTGATTCATCTAAATAACAAGCCTGTTATTTCAATCAGGGCCGTATCTAAGGGGTGGGTTTTTAGGGTTCAAACCCTCTCCGATATTTTTCAAATCGTTTCCAAAAAAATATTTTATACTTTTCTGCTGAAAAAATTATTACTATTTTATTTTTAATTTTCTTATTTATTTTTAAATTTCATTTGAAAAATAAAATTATTATTATTGAATAATGGTACAAATTAAATGTTTTATCTGCAGTATTTATTTTTGTTATAGTTATTGCAAACATCATTTCTTGCAGAAAAATAAATTTTTAAACACATTTTATAAGTGTCATGAAATATAAATGTCAGAAATATGTTTGTCAGTTTGAATGTGCATACATGAGTAAATGCATATGACCTTTTGAGTGACTAAAAGACATCGAATATTTAGCAGGAGCGAAGTTATACAATGGACTCTTCCGATTTTTTTTCTTCGCTAAGAAGATACGTCATTTTTTAACATTTTTCATGCTAAATCACTTAAAGCATCTATAGTAACAAAACGAAACATAATATAGAAAATGAAATCAAATTGTATTGATTGTATAGATTACATAAGAAATGTGTTTGGTAAAACCCTCCCAAACACAAGTCTGGTTACGGCCCTGATTTGAATCAACAAGTTGAAAAATATTGAATCTTTGCCTTAGTAGAATTTTAAAAATTGAACAATATAATGAATAAATAACTAAAATCATTCATAACTAATTTCAACATAAATTTACAACCCAAAGTTGTGGGTATTAAACCTCAATACCCCTTGTGTTTCATTCAACTTAACAGCATCACCTGATCTACAAGCAACGAGATAAATCCTTTATAATTTAATGTCACTTAATTTCTTGTACTGCAAAATTGAGTCTCAGATTATGGACGGATTGATGACTGTGAAATTTGCACTATGATGGAAAAAAAAAATGTTAGTTCTATGTTGAATATTTTCCACAGTTCAAATGAATAAGAAATTGTTTCACATAGGTTTTTCTTGCTGTCCAAGGGAGCCTCAGATTAGGGACGGATTGATGAGTGAAATCTGGACCCATAAAAGGTACATTAATTTTTCATCATTTTTTTTTCTTCAACACATCACACCCAAAATCTTCTAGTGTCCAATTCTCTCCTACTAACTCTGTCATCGTTGGACAAGGTTTAAGGGGAATACTAGAACTAGCGAGCAGGTCACTTTCCATTTTTTTCAGAGCAAAATAAGTCTTAGTAATGTGTCTTATTTCATGCTTGACACTAGTAAACTTTTTTGAAGGTTTCTTAGTAATCTCATTGAACATTTTTGGCCAGTTATCTTTCCTTGAATGAGCAATTGTAGAACTTGATGGAAAATCTTCAGAAACATTTAAGGAATAATCATTAGTAGACCATACAATTCGAGGATCTTCATCTGTAAAGGTTGATTCTCGATTTGCTGGTGATCTGCATGGAAGTTCTCTTGAACTTTTGGTGGGAATTTTTGGATCTGGAATTTTTGTTTCCCGGTTATGGATTATGACAGGTTCGAGCACAGGCGGAAACTCAGCATACGTTGGCGCTGAACTTGATTTACGTTTATTAACCCCAACTGCTGCCTTAGATGTACTAGCATTTCCTTGAAACGTTTCATCGATTTGAAAAGATAATTTAAAACTTTGGTTATTTGTATCAGATAAATCTAGGGTGGTATTATTTTGAGGTTTATGAGCGATCTGTTTATTCAAAGTAAACTTCGTAGGAAGGAGCTCAGGTTCTTTCTGTTTATTCAAAGTAAACCTACTAGGAGGCGGCTCAGGTGCTATCTTTTTATCCAAAATAAACTTACTAGGAGTTTGCTCAAAAGCTATCTTATTATGCAAAGTAAACTTACTAGGAGGTGGCTCTGATGCTATCTTTGTGTCCAAAGTAAACTTACTAGGAGACGGTTCAGGTGCTAGCCTTTTTTGCAAAGCAAACTTACTAGGAGGCAAATCAGGGGCTATTTTTTTATCAAAAGTAAACTTACTAGGAGGCGACTCAGGGGCTATTTTTTTATCAAAATTAAATTTACTAGGAGGTAGCTCAGGTGTTATCTTTTTATGCAAAGTAAAATTACTCGGAGGTAGCTCAGATGATATCTTTTTATGCAAAGTACTAGGAGGTAGTTCAGGAGCTATCCTTGTATGCAAAGTGAAATTACTAGGAGGTGGTACAGGTGCTATCCTTTTATGCAAAGTAAACTTACTAGGAGGCGGTTCAGGTGCTTTCAAAGCAAACATTGGCAATTCTGGAGCAGGTGGGAAGGACTGACATGCAGGCTTCTTCTTTGGCACAATTGGTCTTGATAAAATAGCTGGTTTGGACTTGATTGGAGTTGTCCTTTTTGGAATCTTTTTTGGCTTAGGCTTATATTTGTATTCTGGAAATTCTTGCACATGAAGCATACGAAGCCGTTCTGCTTCCTCAATGAATGGTTTTCTTTCTTCAGGAGATAATAGCTTCCAGCGTTTCCCCAGCAGTTTACTGATTTCAGCATTATGCATTTCTTGATTAAAATGAACAAGTTTTCTTCGCTCAATTTGACTCCAAACCATGAACGGATTTAAAGGCCTTTTGACATGGTCAACAACTTTCCTACTCTTTATAGCATCTGTATAAGGAGTTGGAGATTGTGAATCCAGATTATAACATGGAAATAAACTTGGAGTGACTAATGTCGATGATGAGCCATCACCATCAGCTGCTCTACAAGTCATATTTGTAGCAGCCATAACGCATGGCAGTTTGAAAACAAGTCTCCTATAAATTAACAGTTTACGAATATTGAATAGGTCGGTTCAATGTTTTGTTGTTCTGATTTAACAGCAAAATAGACTAGAAATATTTTACTTTTCGCTATCATTCCCTACCTTTCGGCTTGACGCCTTTGTCTGCTTCGTTTTTTCTCTTTTTTTCTACCGATTACGAAATTTCACTTGCTTCTAAATCAGGGTTGCCATGTGATAAAATGAGAAAAGTAACCAAAGGACTAATTGAATGTCGCCAAAGTTAGCCAACCTTTGATACTGCTCTGCCTGACATTTCGGACATTTCACGCAAATCCTAACCATTATGAAAGTGGCTATTGAACCGGCATTCGGTTGGTTGTTGTCTCCAATCAGCACACCTGTTCAACGGATGATTAAAATATGACTTGGGAGAATGTCGGGATGTTTACTGTCTTCACCTGAAAACAACAACAAAAAAAAAAAAAAAAAAAGAGCAAACAATGTCGTCGGAATTAGGGTGTCAATGTTTTACTATTTTTTGCTCAGTTTCCGTTCCGACGAAATCGATGTTTGCATTTCGGAAATGAAATAAAAATCTCGAAGATTGTCGATTGATCCGTTTGCTGATTTTCTCTTCCCTCATTGTGTGTGTGTGTGTGTGTGTTTGTAATTAAATCTACAGACTAACAATGGGATTTGCTCGGGCACCTAGAAGCAAACATATCACTGCTCTTTTGCATAATACATCTTACATAGCATTTTCTATCGTAATAATAACCTTAATAGTTCTCAGTCAGTATAATAAGTATGTAAACAAGGACGAAAAGTTTGTTCTGCGGTTTGTGGAGGATTCTCCAGAAGTTAAAGTTCTCTCTTGTGCTTCGACGGCTGAACCTCGTAACAGAAACTGCAATCATTTCAACTCGTGCTTCAATGTGTATTTATGTGGTCGATCTTTGAATAAACTTTCTGTTTATATTTATCCTATTTACAAGTAAGTTGTTGCTTTTGTGTGCAACTATGTATTGATACAAACAGCGTCCGATACAAAAATAGTTTTTGTAGAGTGCAGCAGAGTAAAAAGTGTCTTTTGTTTATGCAATTTTTCATAGTGAAGTTTTCATAAGGTTATTATATTTTTAAGATCCCTTAATGTCACAGTACTTTAAAGTACAGAAATACAGTCAAACCTCCTTATATCGATCTTCTACCTATCGAAGTTTTCAATATATCGAAGATGTCCATTACATAGAAAAACTGTCTCCATATACCAAAAAAATCTCTATATCAAAGTGATTTTTGGACATAGCGGGACATTTAATCGAATTTACACCTCTTGCTTCACAATTATTATAGGCAAGAGTAAAAGGAGGGTCAGTGATTGTCACTACAAACCCCACAAGTCAGTTATGGAGGTTAATAGTGGAGAAACAAATGGAGAACTTTATGAATTTTAGAAGGAAAGAACAAAAGCTGTTTTCAATTTTATGTTGCGATTTGTCCTGTAAAACCAATTTAATTCCTTTTTTCTTCTGATAGTTGTTCTTCATTTTTAAATATGCTATGCTTCAGTGAAAAGCTAAACATTTGAATCCATCAAAAAATGAAATGCTAGAGGTGTTTAAAACACATTACTTCCTAGATTTTAGTTCATAGAAATTGTCCTCGATAAAGTTTTTAGTGGATGGAATAAACACAAACAATTTCTTTGGTGAGCTTGTCACAAAACTGGCTATTCTGCACGAATTTCAGGTTTTTCTTCCCTTTTAAAAAACGCAACTATGATCATGTAGCCAATGTCTAGATTACAGCTTATTTTGAAGTAATAAACAACAAATTAGTCTTATTAACTTTTTTTAAAAATTATTATTAAGTTGTATATAATTTTATTTACTGATAAATTAGAAATGGAGTTTCGTATTAAAACTGTCCTTAAATTTAAAATGCTTAAGTAGTAACAGCAAAATTTAACTTGTTTCTTTTTTCAAAAATTCTATGTATCAAATCTTTTCTGGCAAATTGCTACTTTGATCTGTGGAGGTCAGACTGTATTGTGTACTAATTTACTTCAATTGCAAAGGTAAGATTTTTTCCTTGTTGTATCGTAAGCCGATTAAGTAGTAAATCCTTTCTACAGTTTCACCTAAACATTATAGTAGTGAGTGGAATCAATTGGATACATTGTCATAATGTTTATAGCATGAAGACTCAGTTATTAAACAGACTTTTCTGCCGTGCTAAGCACTAAAGTCGTATCTGCATTTTTTAACAAAATTGAGTTTTGCACTTTTTAACAAAATCGCCACCAGGTGGCTCTTTGTGACTTATTTTACCTAAATACAAAATTATATGATCATTTGAAAACGGGAAATATTAAAAAAAAGTTTTACCTGAATCTATACCTTAAAATTCAAATTCTTAATTAACAAATTCTTAACACCAGAAAATATTAGCCAAGTTTTAAAAAATGGTAGCCCCCCCCCCCCAAAAGAACAGCACAAAATTTGCGTTAAAAAACAGAATTAACTTTTTGAAGAACGTATGAAATAAAACATATACTTTTAAATACTTAAAATCTATAAATAGAACAGGACAAACTATTCCCTATACAAACGTATGTAGAAATAACACGAGTAACTATAAACAAATAAAACATTGAGATAAAAGTGAATAAATTTAAAAAAATAATAATTCATCAATTATTACTTGTGCACATGACAGATTTTTCAGCAAAATCTTGTCTTCTACTGAATCCAGAATTTCAGGAGTTTCTTCCACTACATATTGACAGTATTATTTAAATTATAATAAGAAATGACCATTTCTTTGGATCTGCAATAGAGTTTGCACAGTTTGTTTTGCCTCCTCCATAGGAATTCATTTTAGTTGTAAAAAAATTGTCTAGCATGGAAACACATATTTCTGCCTTCATAACTTCAGACTCTAGCTAATGTGAGATGAAATCCCTTTGCAAATTGTTAGCAATATCTTCTTTTCTCCTTCCTCCCCTATCCGATAGCTGGATTTTGTGGACAAGAGCCAAACTTAAGAGAAGTAAATTTAGGAGCATCTGTGATGAATTTGAGGAGCATTTCAAAATTTTTCAAAACAATTTGATACTTTGTGTAAAAATTATTAAAAAACTATAACCCTGTATCCAGGTTTGTTTTTGTGCTTTAAAATCATTTAATACTAATAAATATTTTTTTACAAATTATTCCAACTCTTACTTTTTCTAAATTAAAAACAAATTTACAAAAATTTAAAAAACTTGGTCAAGTTGCGAGTATGTAAGCATCTTTAATTTCCCAAATTTACAGGTCTGTCATAGTGAAATAACAAAGTACAAATCAAACAAATTAATTGTATTTAAATATTCATGAAACGTATCTTTATAATTGTAATCCTATTACGCATTAGCATTAAATTTGGAGAATGGCGATGGCCTAAATTAACTTGGATGGAACTGAATAGAGATTTTTGAAAGGGCGTGGCTAAACGATTAGCGTACATGTCATCGGCCAAAAATTAATAAATAAATAAAAAAGGTTGAAAATAATTATCTATATAAAAGGATTAATGTCGGTGCTGTAGAATGGCAAAGCAGACAGGAATGAGTGAGTGATACGGAAGCAGATGCAATCGGATTTCGTAATCAGTTATTCCAAAGCTTCCTGGGAGCATATTGGCTTGTTTGAAGCGAATCATCGGGAGAGTTAAAAATTCTAAACCCTGATTGGCCAATACATTTGTAGTGCATCGATGATGTAATGCCACGTCGTGAAGAACAATGTGGGTAGATGAGCCAATATTTAGAAAAGTGCCAATTTGAAGTTGGAGTTTTCTGAAAAAAAAAATTTTTTGCAGAAAAAAACTAATATTGGATTTTAAGTCTAAAGTGGGTCTAAATGCAAGAAAATAAAAGGGGGGAGGTCAAGGAAGTTATTTACCCCCTCCTTAGATGACTCACTTTTAAGCCGTTACAGATCTGATGAATGTTACAGATCTGATGTTAATATGAGCTACATATTTGAGTTTATGCTATCAGTCTTCGTTAACATCTCTAAATATGATATCATTTCCTTGCATTTTTAACATAGAATTAAGATAATTATATTAAAATATATATATTAGGCTAAAAAATCAAATTTCATTATGAAAAAGCATTTCTTGGAAATAAAAATGAGCAATAAGGTTTTTAGATAAAATAAATTATGAGATTACCAAATCCAAGCTAATAAAACATTTGTTTTATTTTAAAACAACACACAACTTCAACTTTTTCAACACACAACTCTGCTGCTTGCTTTTCTTTAATTAGTTGCAGGAAATTTAATTTCTTGATCAGAAATTCAAATTTAGCATGCTAGTTATTATCTAGTTATTTAGCGAAGTTATAAGAAATTGAGGCACAAAAAATAAATTAATTAATTAATTAAAATAATAATAATTAATTAACTTAATTTCTGCAGTGTCAATTTTTCTTATTTTACTAACTTCTATTGTTAGGTCATACAAACCACAAATGAAGCAATTGTACTAAAACTCATTGCTTTTCATTTTTTAAGAACAAAAATATTCAATATATATGGCTAAAGTATGATTTTTGCTTTTTATAATTCTGAAACGTATGAGTTAGTTCTGTAACATATTTGCTGTTTTTCAATGTTACCGCTCTGACTGTTACCGATCTGACAAACTGACAAAGTTTTTTTTTTATTTCCGAGTCGATCGCACTAAACCAAAATCAAACACGTGGTTTTTTCACTTGTAACAAAGGACTATACTTACATATAAAATAATTTTTAAAATAATAAAAACTGCGCATTTTAGAGCGTGTTACCGATCTGATGACTCAAATGACACACATTTTATAAAATCACTTAAAAAATCTTACCTACAATTTTAGATGTAGAAATGCAAATTTTTAATTACAATTCAATAAAACTTTCCACCAGGTACTCAGTATCACGTGGTATAGGTGCAGGAAATGATTTTGGGAGCCTAAACATAGATCGGAAGTTATTGTTACCACTCTGACGGCGGAACTTGTTACACGCTTATTTCGCATCAGCTAGAAAATCAGAAATCGATTAAAACAAAAATGAAGTAAAATATTAACAAAGGGGTAAAAATAGAATCGTTTTTTGTGCAAGTGCGTTTTTTTAGGAAGTTAGAAAGTGCGCATGACCTGTTTGCATGCTAAGCTTTGCTACTTGGGACACGTTACCAATCTGATTTTTGATGTATAAACACAATATTTTCTGATGAAAAAAAAAATTTTTATTCTGATGTTATTAGATGAAATGAAAGAAAAACTTATCTTCTTTCTGGGGAAAATTATTTTTTTAACTAGTTATTGAAATACTGGTGAAAATTCACTTGGGACTCAAATTGGCACTTTTCTAAATATTAGCTCAGATGTTATATGCTCGCCGATAGGAGGAAATAGCGCAGTGAGAGCGGCAGTACGCATCGGAAAACTTTTCGAATTGTTCTTTAACAATAAGGATATGTCAAGATTGTGGGTTGGGAAAGAGGTTATGAATTAGCCAATGGTAGCCAAATTGGCGACTTTAATGGAAATCGCCAAAATGGGAACGCCGAAACGTGAAAATTGGTCGCATTTGGCGACTGGCGACCGACCGCCAAATGCATGGTGGCGTATTGTATTTAACCCTAGTGTCAATAACCGAATTAACACCTTAATCTCAATAACCGGGTACCCATTTCGAATTTTAAGCACGTAGAGCAGAAATCAGCTCTTTTTCGCGGCTCCTTTTACTTAAATGGAACAGTTCTCGACACCCTCGTCTCATGGGGTACAATCATAGGCACTTTAAAGAAAAATAAACCATACATTTCGCCTGAAATGTTATCGCCTATATCTCAAGAGACCCAAAGTTCCTTATTCAAGTTCACTAGTGATGTAACCATATGTTCTTATGTACCCAAGCAGAAAAAAACTATGATATTGCTGACAACACTACATCATGACAAAAGCATCTCTAGAGCTGACAAAAAGCCGGAAATAATTTTGTTTTATAACAAAACGAAATCTGGCGTCGACACAATTTACTAGATGCTTATATACCTCTCAGAGGCAAACCAAAGAGATGGCCTTTATCTTTTTTCTTCAACATTGTGGACATTTCAGCTTTAGCTGCCTATATCATTTATAAGGCAAATGTCAACTTGCTAAGTCGTAAAAACAATAATTGTCGTTTATTTTTGCGCCAACTAGGCGAAGAATTGTGCCTTCCTACAATTCAAGTCAGATAAACGAATACTCAAGCCACGAGGCGCTTCTCTACAAAATCTGGCGTAGAAAGCTTCTTGAAGGACTTCAACACAGTACATGGGGGACTTTAAAGCTCCAGTACTACAATAGCAAGACGTGATTCAAGTGGATGAAAGAAAGTCGTTGGTGCTTGCCAACTTTGCTTCTACTCCCAAGAAGCTTCGCAGAAAAACAAGAAAATCGCGCATAAAGTGTGGCAACACAAGTTTGTGATCAGAATTTGGTCTCAATATTTGACAATGTCAATTATGTGATAAAATGTCATTTTTTTATTTTCATTGTCTGGCTACTACCGATAATAATAAAAAAATAGTAATGTGTATTCCTAAGCATTTTTTCGAAAATTATATTTGTCACACTAAAAAATAAAGAAAAGCAACAAATAAACAAAAAAACATTAATAAGTGTAATAAAAATGAACAATAATAATAATTTTAATATTTGATTACATTTTTCCTAATAATAATCATTAACTTCTAACAGGAACGCGGAAAAAAGTAACGGGTACTCGGTTATTGAATAACGGTATGGGAATTTTTAATGCTGAAAAAAACAACCAAACTATTTTTTTGAAAACTTGGTTACAACTTTGTTTGGTTCAGATTCGTGCAAATAACGAGGAATAAGAGCCATTTGACCAAGTCTTAATTAGAAATAATAAAAATTGAGATCAAAGTAGCAAATGGGTACCCGGTTATTGACGCTAGGGTTAATGCAGAAACTCTCCTAATATGTACTTGCATGTTAAACTAACTGTTAAACTTTCATAACATTTTAAATCTGTTCTATTATTATTTTTTGTGTAATAGTTTCTTGATATTAATGTTATGTTCTTTGATTTTCTCCTTTAGATATGAAGATTCTAAAGCTGTTCCAATTGCTGTTGATTTTTCTAATGAATACATTGAAGTTTTAAAAACTATATATGACAGTCCTTATTATGAACCAGATCCTAAAAAAGCTTGTATATTTGTTCCACCCCTTGATTTACTTAATCAAAATAACATAAGACTGAAGGAAACATCAAAAGTTTTAGCCACTTTACCATAGTAAGTTTTTTAGTTTGCTTTTTTAATTTTTGCTAATTGTAAATTGTTCGCGTTACAGTTATAAACTGAGATATTAAGGTCCAAACTCTGCTGTCCTGATTTTAAAAGTAGTATCTCCATTTTTTACTCATTTGTTGTTAACTCGTCTTCTATGTTTAGTATAATGATATCAGAGCCGTATTTAAGGGGTGGGATTTTAGGGTTCAAACCCCCTCTGAAAATTTTCATAACTATTACAAAAATGCTTTTCATAGTTCCTCACTGCTACAAGGCAAAACCTTATAGCATCTCCTTGCTGCTAAACAGCCACCACTGTTGAGTACTGGAGGTGAGCGGTTTCCCATTCGAACACAACTCTCTATTTACCGGAGCCTTGAAAGAGCTAACTGCAATATTACCGGAGGAATTCTTCCTTTCTGGTTTGGCAAATTCCTGTATCCAATCAGGGACTGAGAGTTGGGTTTTAGTTCATGTTTTTGTGATTTATGGGGCGCGGGCTTTTTGTGCTGGAGTTTGCTGTTTGAGCACCTAAGTTGGATTTTACGTTTGCTGGGGGCTGAGGGTGGCCTCAGCCCCCAGAATCTTTTCTTCTTTTACTTGATAAAAACGTTTTGCTGAAGCCCTCAGAGGAAATTTTACTTTTTATATGAGGAAATATACTTTTGATGAAGATTCCTTTTGATAATTGTTTTCATTTTATATACGTTCGATGATGTGACCTTCTTCTGAAAAAAAAAATCTTGTTATGATGTGACTTCACCACGGGATGTCTGAAAATTTAATCAAGACTCGATCTTTCCGTTGTAAAGTGAAAATTTCTGCAACTGGTGATGAATTCAGCTGTAGTCGAAAACAAACTCACGAACGTTTAGAGATGTTGCAAAGTGAAAAGGTCTGCAACTAGTGATGAATTCGGCTGTTTTCTGAACTAAATTTACTAACTCTTAGACATGTTGCAAAGTGAAAAGGTCAGCAACTGGTGATGAATTCGGCGAAAGTAACTGAACTTTAGTTAATCAAGATCAACTAAGAGAGATGGATTGTAACTGGCGATCCACCATTTGCGTAAGTGTTCATTCCCATGGGAACCCATGTTTTAATCTAATGGCCCTTAATTTTTATCATAACTTTGGTTGCAACCTTTATCATTAATTTGAATATTTGATACTTATGAATGTTTAAATAAATAAATGATTATAAATTGCATTTGATTAATTGCCTATTGCATGCTATATTAATTTAGTAATTTAAACACAGTATGATTCACCTATATAATATAATTCAATTTGGTAAATAGTGAGATTCTGGTGAACTTTTAATTTATTCCTTTCACGCAAAAGCAATGTACTAACCACTAATGAATTAGATCACCACTACATTAATTTCACAACATTAATTTGGTGCCTTCTTTCCACCATACCTCATAGTACTCACTGAAAAAATTATTGCTGTTTTATTTTAATTTTCTTATTTACTTTGAAGCTGCTTTAAAAAATAAAATTATCATTATTGAATAATCATTCAAATTAAGTGTTTTTTTCTACAGTATTTATTTTTATTGTCGTTATTGCAAACATAATTTCTTAACAATGCATCTTTCTCTTCAAATTTTTAATACTACTAAAAAAGCACTGAAATTCTTCAAATTTGTAAGTACCAAACTCTATATTTAACACATCTTATAAGTGTCGTAAGATAGGAATTTCAAAAGTACTCTTTCGAATGCGCGTATATGAATAAACTCATCTTTCCAGTTTTTTTTTTCTTCATTGAAAAGATGAGTCATTTTTTTAAAAATATTTTTCATATTAATACCTTTTCAACATCTATTGTAACAAAAATCAGCAGTATATAGAACATGAAATCAAATTTTATCATCTTTATAGATTTCACGAGAAATAGGTTTGGTAAAATCCTCCCCAAAATGAAGGTCTGGTTACGGCCCTGAATGATATAGGTTATTTTTCAATGCTAAAAAACAGAAAGAGCACTAAAATATGAACTGCATAGGTGCCTAATGTTTCAACGTGATGGCCCATCTAAAAGAACTTAAATGCTTGCTTTCTCAAAATTAACCATTTGGAATATACTGCTTTCTTAGTTTGGACAGCACGAATTAGTCAGATTTTTAAACCAATTTTCTGTATTTAATTTTGCATCTGCTTTTATGTTTCCTATTGAAATATATTTCCATAGTTTTATTTCATTATTGCAGTCAAACCTCGTTAAAACAAACTCCAAGGGACCTTTAAAATCAGTTTTTCTTATTTCTATTTAGTTTTATCCAAAGAATAACTATAAGGCAGGTAGCCAAAATGTAGTTCCTCTTAGCAGTTCATTTTAATCATATTTAAATTAGTTTTAGTTTGACTGCATTACTAATTGAAGCAAAATAAAAAGAATTTTTTTTTTCTTATTTGATATTTCTCAATAACAAGTTTGTTACTGATTGCTCATATTTACTAATGTTTATGTTTTTCAGTTGGAATTCAGGTACCAATCACCTCCTGTTTAATATGATCCCGGGTTCTGTTCCTGATTATCATCCAGTGCTAGACGTTGACTGTGGCAATTCAATTTTAGCTGGAGCAGGATTTTCAGCTTCTACTTATCGTAAAACATTTGATATCAGCATTCCAACGTTCAGTACATTAAATGAGACATTTAGCTCGGAGACTTGCCATGAAAGGTAACTATGTTTTGTATAAAAATTTTGTGAACAATTTATAAAAAATATTTAATTTTATACAAAGCATACATTATAAACCTGTTTTGTAGTTGAGGGAAGGCGCAGGGAGATAGTGTCCACTACTTGTTAATTTTTACTCTAGTGTTCCTTCCCCTTTTGATATTTTAACGCAACCATCACCACTTCACCACTTTTTTGGGCTTATTAATTTATTGTTTGCATCTGAAATCGTACCCCCACCTGTTTTTTTTTTCCGTTAATGCAACAGTTATAAACTATTGTATTTTGAAATATTTTATGCTTAATATTTATTTATTATTTTTCAGTTCAAGACATTGGTTAGTAACTTCCACCCAGTTAAATATCCATTTTGAATATCGACATGAATTGGAAGATTTAGCTGAAGAGCATCCAGAATTGTTGGTCTTAGGTCCCTGTTCTGAAGGTGCCAACCAACAGAATGCATTACGGTGTTGTGGCGGGGATACCTATTCATATCCAGAAATTTTAGAGGTAATTGTTTGCACTTCTTTCATGTTCAATCCTAAAGCTGCGAACTGCTGCAAAAAAATTGTGGTTTCTACGAACTAAAGCCTTAACCCTTTCCTTTTCGTTATAGCCCAAATCCTCCCAAATTTATAAAACCTTTCCATCCCGTAATAGCCGAGTAGTAGCCGAGCCAGCCCAAAAAGATTTGTTTCCCCCTCCGAATCGAGAAGCGTGAAATCGTTAAATGACAGGTTTCGACACCCTCTTTTAAAACTCTATTAATCCGCTCTCTCGTACCTGGGAGAAGGTTTCTTATCGCTAGGACAATTACAGGTATTGCACCTGCTTTCAACTTCAGAGGAAATAGTTGACACTGAGCTAGTTTTGCTTGGAAAATTTTTCAGTTCCTGTTTTAACTTTCCATCTGATTGGGAGCTAATGTGAAAATGTCTGGGAGACGACAAAATTTGACTAGGGAGGAAATCGACGCTATTCTCTTTAACAGCGATACTGATTTATCAGATATAGATATCGAAGAGGATGATGAAAATAATGTGTCAATGTTATGTCCACAGCAAGCAACAGATGATATATCATCTGATGATGATGAGGATTCAGAAAATGATTGCCCTCAAAATGAAAATGAATTACTGACTTGGTCGTCAACCGTAAATTGCAGCCAAATAAAAAACAAGCACTTCAATGGTGATCCTGGTCCCAAGCATGCATTAGAAGTTGGTTCAACGGAGTTGGATTACTTAAAATTATTGCTGACTGACGAAGAAATGGAAAATTTAATGAATAACACAAATTTGTATGCGGAAATTGCTGCCCAAAAATCCAAAAAGTTCGATAAATATTGGAAGCCAGTTACTAATATAGAAGAGATGTGGGCATTCATTGCAGTGTTATTAATTATTAGTCTAATAAGAATGTCACATTTAACTGATTATTGGTGCACTGATCAAGTTCACGGATATGACTTGGTCAAAAGAATAATGCCAAAAATAGATTCTTTCAAATTTTAATATACTTTCACTTATCCGATAAATCCATAGAGAAACCAAGAAATAGCCCGGATTTCAATATTTTTCAAAAACTCGAACCCTTACTATTAAATTTGAAGAGTAAATTTCAAGAACATTTTCACCCCTACAAAGAAATTTCAGTGGATGAGGCATTAATAAAATACAAAGGAAGACTTGGCATCGTGCAGTACATGCCGTTAAAACCGGCAAAAAGAGGGATAAAAATATGGATGCTGTGCACTTCTTATTTGGGATATGTTTACAACTTCAATATTTATAGTGGAAAAATGATGCCGTTGAAAGAAGCAATAACGGATTAGGCTATGACGTAGTGATGAATTTGATTCAATCATTGAAAGCAAAATTTCACGAAGTATATTTTGATCGTTTTTTTTTGAGCGTTAAATTGGCCATAGCACTTTTGAAAAAGAGTATTATATCTTGTGGTACAATTATGACTAATAGAAAACAACTTCCAGAGGGCTTAAAACAAGTAAAGCTTAACTCCCAAGGTGAATGTGTTACTTTCCAATGCAGTCAAGAAAATCGTTTGTTGTGCAGTACTTGGCTGAATAAAAAAACCAATCAGCATCATTTCTACAATTGGAGACGGCAGTTTAGTCACTGTTAAAAGAAGAAAAGGAAAGGAAGAAAATGAAATTAGCTGTCCGAAAGCTTTCGAAATGTACAACTCCAATATGGGAGGTGTTGATTTGGCCGACCAAAAGCGGAAATACTACAGTGTTTCGAGGAAATCGATGAAATGGTGGTACTACCTCTTATGGTTTCTGTTGGATACCACAATAGTAAACTCATATATCATTATGAGTGTAACAAACTACCCTGAAACTCATCGACCTCAAACGTTAAAGGACTTCAAAACTAACCTAATTAAACAATTAGTTCAACATTTTACAAGTCGAAAAAGATCTATCAATGTAGTTGAAAGTATTTTCCAGCGTCAGCACAAAAGGAAAAAAATCGAAGGAAGCAAGAAAACTTGTTTTAAATGTCGAAAACAAAATAAAAGAACCCAACGAGGTCATTCAATTCAAAGTTCATGGGAATGTGAAATCTGTAAATTGTGTTTGTGTAAAGAGTGTTTTTAAATATTATAGGACGTGTAGATAGCAAGAAAAAAAAATAAAATACAAAAATAAAATAAAATATTAAAAAATACAAAAAAAAAAAATGTTAAAAAATCAAAAAATAAATAAATAAATAAATAAATAAAATGTTTAAAAAATCCAAAAAAAAAAAAAATTAATTAATAAATAAATAAAATGTTTAAGAAAAAAAAAAAGCAAAAGCGATGACGAATACATCTGAACAATGTTGAATTTATATTGTTTATATGAGCTATTGTTATGGAATTTTAATTTTTTTTTGGTGAAAATTACAATGGATAAAAAATTAATCATGAAAATATATTCTTAAATTTGGTGACCTCTCGTGATTTTTCTATGTTGCCCGTTTTGCGGTAAACTTAACAATTAAATAAACTTTTATGATTTATTGTTGACTTTCAAATTATATTTGATAGTCAACAATATGCAAGGAAAATATTCCCAAAAAATGTTGCATGCACACGTTTTGTAATTACAGCGATTCTTAACCAGAGCTTCCTAAACATTTGTTCCGTAGACCCCCAGTCGAGTTCATCAGTTTCTCGTGGTCCCCCTTCCTAGAGGGTCGTTCCAAAACTATTCATGCCCAGAATCTGTCATAACTAAACTCCATCAACAACGAATGAGATGGCTAAATTTTACTTTAGGCGTTCCAAAACAGCCAGAAATAAAGCAAAAAAATCGAAATACAAGCATAATAGTACGAATAAGACCCAATTAATTACGCAAATTTACCCAACAGTGCGAGGGCTCTTTTATCATTTATTTTTTTTTTTTTTAAATCATGAATTGCTCAGTTTTATAGGGTTTATTGCAGAGTAGAAAACATAAAATTGACATAAAGGAGAATAGCTGAAGAGAAAAGCTTAACATATTTATTCAGACTTTTTTTATACATAATCACGATGGCACAAACTCAAAGCAGGGAATATTCTTTCAAAAATATGCAAACAATGTGGGAAAAGAAATTTATTTCACGGGAGGTGTTAATTTGATGCAACGACAGCAAAATTTTAATATTTAGATATGTAAGAATCTTATATCTCCTCAATAGTGAAAGAAATAAAGTAATATTAGAAAAGCTTTTTATTTTCTTGTATTGACCGTTTTGACTCAAAAGCCGCGTTCACATGAAGCTTTTCTGCCTCGCATTTCCCCGCTCCAACCCCGAAAAAACCACTCGGCAAATCCACCGTTCACATGTGAAAAGAGGTTTTATTCCACAAAACGGAATTACCCAGCATCCTTAGCATTTTTACCCAGCCTCCTTTTCGCTCTGTTTACAATCTGCGCACATGTTTTGTTGGTTTTGGAAGGATTTTCACGTTATTTGAGAAAGAAAGAACTTAATTTTGTTGCGAATCTGCCCCCTGATGGATTCTTCGACACCCGTGCTCAGCAAGCTGTGTCGCCAAATTTTTGTAGACGGCATCGGAGCGGACCGTCCCATCCAATCTGGCTTGGACGTCCGCTTCCGACCATAACTTGATTAAGAGTTGTGTCTCCTCATCCAGCCATCTTTCATTTTCATTTAAATTCGAAGTCATGGCCGAAGAGAATACCGAACGCGAAGAACGAAGACACGAAGAGAATCAGACGACGCGTTATCCAATATGGCGGATGTAAACAAACTCAATGCGCGAAGTGCACTCTGGGTAAAATTCCGCAAAAATTCCAGTAGAGGGCAGGAGGGAAAAAAATTCCGCTTTTACCCCGCAAATAACCGGAATGTGGATCAAAGCAGGTTTTTTCCGGGGTCGAAAACGTCCATCTGAACGGGGCTAAAGAGATCAGACTAAGCTAATTAGACCTAAATTGAAACGGTATAAGAAAATTGGGGAGAGTAAGAAGCAAATATGTGCTTTCAAGGTTAATATTTTTAATATCCTAAATTATTGGGATATTTTTTATTGTATATAATAATCAATGATTATGAATAATAATCAATTAATCAAATTCACCGTAACATATACATTACATATAAGTATCATCGTATAATTTGACTCGAAAAAATTATTTTAGCTGTTAAAGATAAAATAAGAAAATTTTATTTTCCAACTCTTGAGTCGAGTTTGAAGAAACTGCTTGGATTGCAAAAATTACTCCAACGCTATTCTCGATACACGTGTGTCTTGTCAAAGGCGTGGCGTTACCTGTCAGCAGTGAAGGGATTTGAATGCCCGAGAGGGGAAAGCATTCGCACGTGGGTTTCGGCTATCTGTTCGGGAAGCAAAGGACAGGAGAAGAATTTCTGCTCGGTAAGGAAAGAGTTAAACTACAATACTATGAAAACATGTCAAAAACTTGTAATTCTCTTGCTTCCTTTTTTTGAACTCCCAATTAACGTTTTTATCATTACATACAGTATTCTCATTATTAGTGTTCACATTTTTAAAAAAAAAAAGGCAGGGTAAATTTCTTAAAGAGGGCACTTTTTATGGAAAAAAGGGCGCTTTTTACGGAGTAGAAAGGCACTTGGGCATATCGCCGTTTTGGGAGGTAAATTTGAGGTGTTGAATTTCGAAGTTGTAAAAAAAAAAATAATAAATAAAAGGTCTTTACTTCTTTAGAAGCGAAAAAACCCCCCCCCCCCCCCCCCCATTGTGCCACTCTGGCTCATACGTATTAAGCTCATACGTAATACGGCACTGTTCATCAGTACGAACGACTGTTATATCTTTCACACCAAGACAGGCCGTCAGTTGGAGGATCAGGGCAGATGGTCAATTGCCCCCCCCCCCTTTGGTTTTGGGAAATTAATGGGCGTGGCTTTTGCTGGTTTTTGGTACAATTTTCATTGAATATATAATCTTTTACCCCCCTGCAAAATTCGAAATTACGGTCTTGCCTCAGGAAAAAGGGGCTAATAACAGGGAAATAAGGCTTAAGGAATCTCACAATTGTAAGTGTTTCACGTTTTCCCATTTATATTCATGAAGAAAAACAACTGTGAAATGGTAAAAAAGGTGGTTTTTATTCATATGCTCATTGTGTTCTTTTTTTTTTCATGGATATTTGTGAGAAAGGTTTGATGTTTTAAAGTCAAAGTTGTAAAAAATCAACCATTAGAATTCATCTCTCATCCCCCCCCCCCCCCCAAGGCTTGTCCTGAATTTACAGTTCTTTAATCTAGCAACCCTGATCGAAAGAGACAACTACAAAGCCCTTGAACAGTTCTTTTTTTAAAAAGGGTGACAGCATTCTGCTTATTCTGATATTTTATTTTCCTTCATCGATAAGGAAGGGGAATAAATTAACATAAAAAAACATCAACAACAAAAACAAATTTAAAAAAATCGCTGAGAGGATGGGAAGTAGGGTTGCAGTAGAAACCAATCAGAGCAGAACAGGGTTACTATAAGTTGCAGTTATCGCCAAAATGTAAGAACGCTTTCAATATTTATGATATTAAAACACTTTTCAAATCAATGTTGTCACTGATTCAAGGAACTTAAAACCAGCGTTTAAGCTATGGCTTGGATAAATTTTGGAGGGAGAACTTCACTTGCTAAATTCCAACAAGATGACGTCATGCGTTCACTCTCTCGCCGATCCAACGTCATTCTCATTTATGCCTGTTTGCAGAAAAAAAAGATAAATACCAGATGAATCAGTAAAAGAGAAAGGATGAACAAAAATCTTTCAGATAGATTTGTTTGTAAAAAATAAGGGAGAATAGCAAGCGAAGCATTGCCCTATAATCAGGAATATTGTTATTCAATAAGAAGTGCACCAGACCTCATGGACATGAAACAAAAGAATAAAAATAGCTTTCTTAAACAGGTGCAATGTGTGTGTGTGGGGGGGGGGGGTTGAGTCACCCCATTCCCCGCCCTCCTGATATTCGATTGGGAACGAAAGTGCTGTCCTCATGATTTTCAGAGTTTCTTTTGGACATCGTCCCCCCCCCCGAAAGGGCAAGGCTCATCCTTAGAATTTTTCTGGTGGGGCAGGGCGCGTTTCATCGGGAAGAAGGAGGGCAGGGCGCATCTGCACTTTTTAAAAAACGGGCAGGGCGCCGCGCCCTTTGAAAAACGCAAAACAGGAACGCTACTCATTATAATCATTTTGACACTATGGCTTTTGATCTTAATAATGTTCCATAATGTTTGTTTAAAAAAATGAATTTATTATAATAAATGATAAAGATATGAAAAAATAAATATTTTTTCATCATAAACCTATTTGTCGTATTGCTAATTCAACATAAAATTATTCATTGTGTCTATTACATTTAGGGACATAAGTAGAGGGGGGCAGACGGGGCTCGTGCCCCAGTCACTAGATTTTAGGGGCGCTGAACTGGCTAAGTAACTGCATGATGTTCTTTTCATAAGTTTTTTTTAAAAAAAAAGATAAATTTTTAAAAGCCAGCTTTCCCTAAAAAATGTTCAATGCTGCCACAAGCAGAAAGTTAAAGAAATGTCTTTTAATGTGGAAAAGGCGTGAAAAGATTGATGGAGAGAAAGTGGGGAGGGTGCAGTAAATGGCGTGAATATATTTTCTTTTAGAGAGTGACCAATAAAAGTGTTTCACGCCTTATTTCCTCTATGATATTCATATAGTACAGATTTCATAATATGTTAAAAAAACCATCTGGTTCACAAAACAGGCAAAGAACTAAAGTGCGGGGGAAAAATCATCTATGTGCATCGTTGTCAGGAGCGCCCCAAAGGGAGGTCACGGGAGGTCACTGGGACCTCCCAAAAGTTTTCTTAATTCGGCATATTCAGGTTGACGATTCGGCAAATTCAGAAATATTATTGCAATATTTTTTGTTTTTTTATGTATTGTGTGTGTAGCTGCAATCTTCCTAAACATTTGTTACCTTTGAAAGTAAAAAGACCCGATTAATAAAACTTAATTTGACTGTTGCAAAAATTTGTCAAATTACCAACATGCTTTAATTTGTAATGTATGCATTATTTTATGATGTGTCATGCAGTCAATACATTTTGATCTTTTATTCATCTATTCCTTCTATTAATCATAATTTATAAATTATCCAATAAATCATTTTGACTATTCAAAATACACTCCCATTGTTATTTATCAAACTTCAAATGTTTACAATCATCTGAAGAAAAGATTGAAAATGCTTCCTTTTCATTTTTTAAGTGATATCGATTGTCTTTACGCATAAAGTAATCATTTAAGGATGTGTGCATGCTCATATTTTGTCATTCGGCAAATTTCGGAATTTCATTCGTTAAATTGAGAATTTCCCCTTCCCGAAAATTTATGTTCGGGGCGCCCCTGATCGTTGTTATCATGGTTGAATGAAAAAGATGTTAGGTAGGGGTACGTACGACATTGTTTAACTAATTTACATGATGTAATACAGATTTGTTGAATATTGCTGATTAATTTCTCTCATTCTTTGAGAAAAATTTCGCACCATAATAATGGAGATTCAGTTCAAAGTTCTCTCTCACTTTTTTAGAAAATGCTCTATGGATTTTTAGAAATTGAACCCATATGAGACATTTTAAACCTACTATCAATCTCATTTTGGCACCCTCAGGACCAGTCCTAAAAATGAATGTAAAATTTTAAAAACATTTGCTTAAAATATGTATGAATTTGATTTTTAGGACTCCACATTTTGTCTTGTCATCAGAGGAGCTCGACTTGGGCAGACTGTTCTGTCTGATGCTATGCAAGCTGGTTGTATTCCAGTAATAATATCTGATGGATACATCATGCCATTTTCTGAAGTTATTGATTGGAAAAGGTAATTTTTAAATTCTCTGTATGGTTAGCATAATTTCAATTTTCAAATAATTAAATTGTATTTGCTTGCAATTTCAGTGCTTGCATTTTAAACTTTTAACTAAGTTAGTGCATCAAAAACTGGTTGAAAGAAGTTTTTATTTTATTAAAAATCAGAATTTTTTTTTATCTACAAGTTTACATTTATTAACTCCTGAGCATGAAGGAAATATGTGTCATTTGTCAAGCTATATAACTACAAAAATATCATTGACATACACAATTCACATTATAACATTGTAAATTGTTACATGGGGGAAAAAAATGAATGATTTGTTTCATAGTTAGTTTGGATTTTGGTACTACATGACTCAGAACTGTTTTTTATTTTAATATTTTGGAACAAATCGTAGCACATGATTTGATAAAAAGAAAACAAAAGATTGATTTCAAAAGCTCAGATGACTTAGAAATTTTATGTATTTTGTGTGCGTATTTCTTGAACAGAAGATGGGAGAGGTGGTTGGGCATATCCAGAAGGGGACAAAAGTTAGAATTAGAACTCCCCACTTTCAAAATATATAATATTTCAAATAAAACAGAAAAAGAATAATAATAAAAAAGAAATTTAGAAAAAATGATCTAAGGACAGTTGTAGACATAGATATTTTTATAGCCCCTACAAGTGGGTTTCATTTAATGAAGATAAAAAGTATTCCTTAAAAATTTAGTGAATATATTTTCGTGCATTGTTTTAAATTGAAATTTAATATTGTAAAAAGTGGGAATAAGAACATTTGTAATTTTCAAGTATTACATTTGAATGTTTTTTTATTCTTTTAAATTTGCCAATTATTCTGAATCTTAAAAATCAAATGGTTCATACCACTTTTTTACTTACCATCGTCTCTCTTTCATTTCATCCTTACAATATTTGACTCTTTATGAAATTCAATTCTATTATGGTCTTAACTCTTCTCATACATATGACTGCTCTAAAAAATGTTTAGGAGTATTTTCACTTCTTAGAAAAAATCCAAGTCCTTTAGTTGAGGAGCATTTGAAGGTTAGAAACTTTAATTTGAGAGGATAACAACCCTAACCTCCAAGGGCGTAGCTAGGGGAGTGCAGGGAGGTGCAGCTGCACCCCCCTAGATCAGAGCCAATGGGAGGTCAGTGTGACCTCCCATTTTATTTATTTATTTTTTTTTGACAAACGATTTTGTCCCTTTTCATGCTTTTCCAACATGCTGGTCACCAGCATGTTACTACAAAACTACTGTTTTGTTCTTTCAGAAATATTTTATACCATCCATTGGTTTAAGGTGTGCATGACTGAATAAAGTATAGTTTCTTTGTGTTCATAATTTCTTCCTTTTTTTTGTGCAAATAGAATTTCAAGCACTTTTTTCTCTTTCTTTCTTACTTTTTTCTTTCTGTTTTTATTGAAAAAATTGACTTTTATGCTAATTTTTGGGAACTATATATAAACTGCATTATTATATCTAGTATTGATTACTTTTCAGAAAATAAAAGGAAGCTTGCCTGTTTTTGAGGAGAAAATTTTTAATTTTCCGAATAAAACTCAGAACTTTACCGAATGATTAAAAAATAAATAAATAAAATACAAGAATGCATACTTTTCAATGTCTACCAAAAGAGACGTGAGGCATCACGAAAATAAATTAATTAATTAATTAAAGAAAAAAAAAACGAAAAAAAAAAATAAATTAAATTAAAAAGTTCAGCCTTGCAATACTGTCTCATTGTTTTCAAATTTCATCAGCCAATTTGTATCGGATAAGAACTTTTTGGGAGGTCACAGTGACCTCCTATTGGGGTGCCACTGCTTGCACCCCCCTAACATGAGTTCTGGCTACGCCCTTGCTAACCTCCCCAAAAACTGTGACTCCAGTCAAATGTGTCTGATGACATTGAAGCAATAAATGTATTGATGAACCACTCAAAATTAGAGTTTGTGAGGATTGTTGTGTTTTTTTCTTTTCAATACTTACATCAAGTACTCAATGTACTTCTCAAATACATCTAGTACTTATTTTATCAAAAAATGTTGAGCGTTTGTGCAGGAATTTTGTAATTTCTAACATATATGTAAAAACCATTTTCGTAACTAACAATTGATTAAAAGAAACAATAGTCGCATTATAAAATCATTTTTCATTTCTTTGACTTATAAAAATATATGGGATACAATAGAAGATCATACTTGTAATGGTATTTTTGTGTATTAAATTATATGATATTAAAATTTTAAAGTCTTGAAACCTGTTCTTTAAAGTTTTGCTAGTCGGGATGAAACTTTAAAATATCCGCAAATGACTTTTCTTCAAAATCACTTTTCTTTTTAAAACCTATGTTTTAGTACTGCTAAAAGATTGAAATGTTACAAGTTATTATCAAGTGTGTTAATAGGAAGAAAAAGTCTTAAATTTGTAAATCTGTAAAAGTTAGGGTAAATTGGCTGGAAAAGTCGTGGAATTTTGTTGAAAACATGAAAAATCAATTTACTTAATTGGTAGCCACCCTGATTTAGGTTATTTTATCATTTTAATCAAATATTCGAGGCAGTCTGATTATTTTAAAAATTATTATTTTATTGATCAAGTAGTTTCACAGATTGTTGCAGCATTACATTTTCTCTTTTCTTTTTTTTTTTGCTTTCTTAGTAAAGTAGTATGACACTTTATTCTCAAGAAATGTTATTTTGACTTATTTCATAAGAATTCAAAATGATATTGGATTCAATGCATTTTTATTCTTATTATTATTCTTTAATGTATTTTGTTCCTTAAGGCCTCCTACTCACAAGGCAGTTTTGTGGAATCACCTTTTGAAAGAATAAAGCCCTTGGTGACCATGATGCTCTAAGGGAGTTAGAACAACCTTTCAAAAACTCAGTTGAAAAAAAAAGCCTTAAAAAAAACCCTAAGAAATGTATTAAGCTAAACTCTTTCAAAAGCAGACCAAAATTAGCCCATTGCAATAAAAAATAAGTGTAAAATCACTTGTGATCCAGTGTAAACAAATCAAGAGTTCCTGCTTTCGTTTGGAAGTTCTTTCGTTTATTATTTTATTAATAACTTTTGACAAGACTAATAAGATTTGTTGTTTTCATATGAGTTGTTTTTCCCCGAAATATTACTCCTTACTCTTTCTGACTGTTTGTTAACATTTTTATTTTTGTTTTAAATTGAAACTTTCACAATATCACTAACGTTTTTCTGTGTATAAAATATCAAATAAAAGAGGCATATTTGTGAAATACATTTCGAGTAACTGAGAAAAAATAAAGTTTCAACCAATGAAAGTTATATTTTTACTTAATTATTTTTCAGTTCACTATTTTTTTTTTTTTTTGAACTTTCCCGCTAGTTCAGTGATTCTCAACCATTAGTCCAGCAAACTACCAACAATCCACAGAAAACTTTGAGTTGTGTAACAAAGAAGTTCAAAGTTTAGCTCAAATATCTGAGTTTTAGTCTTACAGTAGGTTTAGCATTTAAGTTGCTTCTGCATTTATTTCTATGTGTTGAAAATCCTTTTCCCCACAGAGACGTTGTCCAAAAAGGAGTAATAAAATTTAAAGTGTCTTTTTTCTGACAAAACAGTGCATTTATTTGTGACATCAAATCAGAAGTTGATTAAGAAGAATGATCTTTAAAAATATTGTTAGAGAAAAGTCTCAGATTAACTGAATGATCTTTTTTATGACAGTAAAATTTTAATGATGAGAAAAAATATGCTTGAACTTGAGACTTTGTCTCAAACCAATATACTAAAATTCTGCCATTACAATATTATTTTCGTTAACCCCTTTTTACCTCTCGCAAACCCTCATAGGTTTGCAAACCACACTTTAGGAGCTGATGTAATAGTTCATTATTTTGCCCTTGAAAGTTTGCAACATTAAAGTGTTGAGTGAAAGTTTGCAACATTTTGCCACTTTTTTTTTTTTCTCAGACTGGACTAATTTAAAAAAAAAAAATTGGGTGATTTGTTTTCAAAATGTTTTTTACTCATAAATAATAAGAAAAATCACTGCTTGCCATCGCATTTATATGATGTTGTAAATAAATGATAGGAAAATGGTACTATTATTTCTATAGGGAAGAAAAGTTGACCAAACTAAATTGCTTGATGTGAACACAACAATATACACCTAGCTGACAGTCAACTTTTTCCAAAAGTTGATTCAAGTAATTGCCTTGTGTGTAGGTAGCCTAATTATGTATGTAGGGAAACAAAGGGGGGGGGGGGTGTCACATGTGAACAATTTTTTTTTTTTCAAATCTTTATTTTTCAAAAAATATTACCAGTTGCTCATAGCAAAAATGTCCCCATGACATAATAATCTTTTACTTGTGTCATGAGATTTTTTTAATAAAATTATTTCTTTACTTTATGGAAGTTATTCAAAATATGTTCAGTTCACATATACCTCTGAATAAGAGGTATATGTGAACAACTGAAGATATCCGAGAACACATGAAATAAGACTAAAAGAAAATAGGAAAATTTTCATATTTCAAAGAAAAACTCTTTAATATGAAACATTTATTTATGTAGCTGTTACATTGAAGGGTTTATGACCTATACTCTGTTAGTTTAAATTCTACAGTAAAGTCTTCTGTATAATAAAAAAAGTTATCAATGAGTTTATGAATTTATTATGAAAAAATATTAGTTGCAAATGTTTACACATTTTTTAAACACTTATAGTGTCCTACACTAATATTAATGTTATAGAGAACGTATGGGAAATGTTCACTTGTGCCACAGTTATTATGCTCACAATTGGCTATGTCATCTACCTTAGAACTAACTTGAAAAATACATAATTCTTAATGCAGTTAAAAATTTAAACATTGTCATAAATTTACCTGAATATTCATACAATGGTTTACAACAATTGAATCTAGCTCATTAGTTTGTTTAAAATGGATGACTGATAAAATTATTTACAACACGTGCTAAAACAGAGAAGTTGACACCAATTGAATCCAAAATGGCTCATTGCTGTAAAAATTGTAAAAATTTGGCAAAGAGGTAGGACTGGTTCTGCCAGCACTTGAGATTTTTTCAAGATCTTTTGCTTCATCTTAGTAATATGTACCGTGTTCAGATGTGTACCCTTTTTTCCTTACTTACTAAAAACATAAAAAGTGTTTTTATGTTTTGTAACATGGTGTCCTGTTTTTTTCTTTTCTTTTCTTTTTTTTTTCTTTTTTCAGAGCCATTATCAGACTTGCACCTTTAACTCATTATTTCACTTATTTTTTCGTATTATTCTCAGTATCATTTTTGTGTCTTAATATAACTTTTTTGTGAAGTTTATTTTTTAACAAAATGTTCTTTTTTATCTGGCTTTTTTAACAGAGCAAGTATTCAAATTCTTGAAGAAAACCTTTCTGATGTCATTCATACTTTAAAAGCAGTTTCAGATGAAAAAGTAGCTGAAATGCGTGAACAAGTCTGTTTCCTGTGGCAGAAGTATTTCAGTTCTATGAAGCAAATTACAACAACTGTCCTAGATATTCTGAATGACAGAATATTTCCCCACAATGCTCATTCGTATGAACATTGGAATAATCCACCATTAAAAGTGAGTAGCTTTCTTTTCAAAAAGATGCAAGTATCAACTTATCTGAGACAAACAGTATCAAATGAAAATATATGCCTTACATGCTTAATTGGTTAATTTTGGGTCTATACCTTGGGAATAAAAGTTATGTCAAGTAAAAGGTGTCTAAAAGTCCTGATTAGATTCTCCGGCATGCTGTACCAAAAATTAATCAATCGCCAAAAAAGTTGTAAATCTCCAGCTATAGAAAAAGCCTAAAAGGAAAAACAAGAATTTTATTTGTTTGAATTCAAGAAAAAAATGGCAACACCTTTTTCTTATCAATGATTTCTTTTGCACTAATTAATCTCTTTCACGCTCATGCTCAGACGACTTTAAAATCCAATTTAAAATTAATTTTTCTAAACATAAAAATACCTGTATTTTTTTCCTGTTGAAAATATCGATTAGTAATTTGAAAACCTTTGGTAGGAAATCCTTTTAAGAGGTATTTTTCATGATATTTTCAATGAGACCAAAATCGAGAAGATTCTACAATTATTTCCGGTAGAAAGAGCAAATGTACACCATTTTTGGGTCCTTAAATTAAAATCTGAATGGTTCGGTAGTTTTTTGACGTTCGAACCCCCCCCCCCCCCTGACCCTGTCCAGATGGTTAAGTACCTTGCTGTCAAATTTGGTTCAGATCCGACATAAACTGTGGATTTGTATAGGGAACATACACACACGCACACGCATATATAGTCTCTGTTTTATTTATATGGATTAGTGAACTTTAATACTTTATCCAGGACAATCCTTTAATTTTACACAAATAATGTGTAAAAAGTTCTCCAGGCTTTGAGTATCATACATGTTGTTTCAGTTCAACATATCTGTTATATAAAGCCATTGCATTTCAATTTTACTTTGTAAACCAGTTTTGTAGAACTAGGAGAAATGGAGCAGTAAGAGGACAGTGATAGCTGAATATATATTCTGAAATAAAATGTGGAAAATTACATCTATTTTGTCCAGTTGCAGCAACAGTCTAAAACTACTACATTTACTAGCAAAGCTAAAAATAAATTTTCACGTTTGATTTTGGCATTAAAATGCAGCTAGCTGCTCCACTCTTTTCAGTTCTTCTTTAAATCATACAATTTGAAAAAAATTTATCACTCATATGTGTACATCTCATGATACTCATGTGGGTATTAGTAAATGCAATTATGATTTTCATTTATTGCCTATGTGTCACTTTATGAAAATTGTATATACTGTGAAATTCTGTTACAACCTACTTCAAGAGATCACACATTTTGTTTGTGTTAACAGGAATTTTGTTGTAATGGAATTTAAGCAATGTAATAGAAATAAAATCTGGGCTATAAAAATTTATTTTGTTTAAATGGACATTTTGCTTTACTGGATGTAACTGAATTTAATTATTTCTTACATATTTTGTAGTAATTCTGAAATATTGATTATATATTTTTTAAATGAATGAATGCCCAATTTTCACTTTAATCAAATAGCATTTGACCTGCACTGATAAGTTGTTAAAAAATGATTTTTATTTTTAATTCATAACCTTTAGCAACTGTTTTTCTTCATTTTTCTCCAAATTTTGTAAATCTCCATTACTTGGCAATGCACAGCACAGTAGACAAGCAGCAAAGAGTTTGTTCTTATATATTCAAGATGATTAGTTTTTGAAGGGCATGGGAAATAATTAATAATAAGCATCATCTGTTTGTTTATCATTTGCGAATAATATCAATACATTAAATATGTTCAAGTTTTAGTATCCAGGCTTTAGATCTTAGCACATTTATTTTTTAATCTTATGCTAAGAAATGCAGGACTATTTCTGAATTGCCTATGTCTTTGAACCTTAAGGAATAATCATTTAAGTTAATTTTCTATCTGTTAGTTTTGCTGACATTAAAGGCTCTTTGTCTGGGGAGAAAGCTCTTGTAGCGCTCCGCTCTCGACCAATTAGCGAGAGGCGAGGAGTGACGTCATCCGACGCCTCCGCTGCGGGACTGTTCTCGAGAGTGCGGAACTGTGTTCATGCAATACACGCTCGCTAACGAACCGCCATGTAAGGAGTCGCAGCTATGTGTGTGGAACGTGTGTAATAAAGTATTTTTGATAGATGTGTTTTATAGTTGTCTTCTTCCAATACCGAGTCAAATGAAGAGAATGACCGCATCTCCGACCATACGACATTCTACAGTGGTGACCTATGGAACTGAACTTAACGCATCTTACTTCTGAGTAAATATACTTTCCGTTCTCGCAGAACATTTCAGTGTATTCTACAATGACTACTCCCACGTCCACAGCGCCTGTTTCGGAAACATCTGCAGTGGTTATTCCGCCGTTTATTCAGCCCGATCCTACTCTGTGGTTTCACATGATCGAATCAACATTCGAACTGGCCACTCCAAAAGCCATAACAGAAGAGAAAACAAAATATAACTATGTCGTCGCTCATTTACCGCCTGAGGTTGCCACAGTTGTTCGCGATGTGATAATGCAACCCGACTCAACTAATCCTTTCTCAGACCTGAAAAAGAAAATAATCGAACGATGTTCAGAAAACAAAACGCAGGAGATCCGGCGCCTGCTAGCTGGTGAAAGTCTCGGCGACCGCAAACCGAGTGAATTGCTTCGAATTATGAAAAGAAGAGCTGAGAGCCATAACATCGATGACTCGTTACTTCTTGAACTTTTTAATCAAGCCATGCCTGTTCCTGTACAAACCATTTTAGCTTCCATCTCTCCAATTTCTTCCGATAAAGCCGCTGAAGTCGCGGATCGAATTATAGCTATTAATCCAACTTCTGTGCAAGCTATTTCAAGCAAAAGTGCCGCATTCACCTATTCTGACAGAAACAGCAGTGCTCCGAACGTCGACTCACTTCTAGAAGAAATCAAGCAATTACGTAAGGAAGTCGCTGACCTTCGCCGCTCAAGAAGCCGAACACGTAATTATTCTTCTAATCGTGGGCGTTCACAATCGCGTAATGGAATATGTTATTATCATATGCGATTTAAAAATGAAGCGAAAAAATGTGTTCAGCCATGCTCTTTCAAGGGAAACGAGAAAACGGAAGAGTAGCGGCGGCTTACTTTTCCCCTCCCCATACCTCACGCCGTCTTTTCATCAGGGACCGAAATACAGGTATGTTATTTCTCGCTGATTCGGGCAGTGACGCCAGCTTGATTGCAGCTAAGAAATCTGAACTCCGCCTCCCTGTTTTACAAACATTTCGTGCTGCTAATGGAACTTCAATAAATGTATATGGGCGCAAATCTGTCACTGTAAATTTCGGTTTACGCAGAGAATTCACTTATTCCTTTTATATTTGTGATGTTTCATGTTGTATTATTGGTGCTGATTTTTTATATCATTTTAATTTATCTCTTGATTTAAGGAATAAGCGATTGATTGATATTACTACTAATTTAAAAGCTCCTGCCAAACTAAGTACATGTGATATCTTTTCTGTGAAATTTGCTACTGTCAACAATATATATGGTGATTTGTTACTTCAATTCCCTGAAATTACTAAATTACCCGATCCAGATCATCCTGTAAAGCATAATACTGTGCATTTTATAAATACTAAAGGTCCTCCAGTTGCAGCTAAACCCCGAAGGTTAGCTCCAGACCGTCTCAAAATCGCAAAAGCTGAATTTCAGCGTATGCTACAGCTTGGTCACATTAGGCCTTCCAAGAGCTCATATGCTTCTCCTTTGCACATGGTGCCCAAAAAAGGGTCTGTTGAGTGGAGACCTGTTGGCGACTATCGCGCCCTGAATGCACGTACTGTTAAAGAAAAATATCCCATCCCGTGTATAGCAGATTTCACATCAGAATTGTATGGTAAACAAATGTTCAGTCACATCGATCTCGTCAAAGCGTATCACCAAATCCCGATCAATCCTGAAGATATTTATAAGACAGCAATCATAACTCCGTTCGGATTGTTTGAAAGCACTAGGATGCAATTCGGACTATGTAACGCAGCATCTACTTTTCAGAGATTTGTTGACGAATTGACTCGTGATTTGCCATTTGTTTACGCATTTGTTGATGATCTTCTCGTTGCCTCCAAAAACCAAACTGAGCACATGGAGCACCTCAAATTGCTGTTTTCAAAACTGAAAGAATATGGGTTGTGTATAAATGTAGAAAAATCTAAATTTGGTCAATCAACTATTGAATTTCTCGGATTCAAGTTATCAGGGCAAGGAATCGAACCCTTACCTGATCGCGTAAAATGTATCCTAGACTACCCAAAACCTACAACCTTGACCCAGTTACGCCGCTATTTAGGTATGTTCAATTTTTATAGGCGTTGCATTCCTAAAGCTGCCGACATTCTTTCACCCCTAGTAAAATTTCTCGAAGGGCACAAAAACAAAAAGAAACACCCTCGTTCCAATGCTGACAGTCCTACCGAGCAATTACAATGGGACGAAGAATCTACTCTTTCCTTCACGGCTTCTAAAGAAGCAATTGCCAAGGCAACACTACTAAGGCACCCCATTCCTGGTGCTGAGATAAGTTTATGCGTAGATGCTTCGAATGTCGCAGTTGGCGGTTCTTTAATGCAGTTTTCGAATTTTCAATGGGAACCTATTGCATTTTATTCAACCAAATTGAATAAGTCTCAAAGGAATTGGTCCACTTACGACCGTGAACTCCTTGCAATTTATTCCAGTATAAAAAAATTCCGACATATGCTTGAAGGCAGAACTTTCGTCATTTACACAGACCAAAAACCATTGACATTCGCCTTCCATCAAAATTCAGAAAAATGCAGTCCTCGGCAACTGCGCCATTTAGATTTCATTTCGCAATTTTCCACGGACATCCAGTACATTAAGGGATCCGAGAACACTGTCGCGGACGCTCTATCTAGGATTGAGATAGATGAAATTTCATCCCCTGTCCTCGATTATCATAAATTAGCTTCCGTCCAGTCTACCGACGAGGAACTACAAACACTTTTGCAAACAAATGCAACCTCATTAAAATTGGAGAAACATTATTTTCCCCTCGAGGATATTCATCTTTATTGTGACATGTCTTCCAAACACCCCCGACCCTTCGTTCCCCATAGCATGCGCTCATTAATTTTTGAAACCTTACATTTTTTCTCTCATCCAGGTATTTCCGCCTCCATCGATATAATATCTAAACGATTCGTATGGCCAGGCATGCGTAAAGATATTAAATCAATGGTTCGTAGCTGTGTTAAATGCCAACGCGCTAAAATAACTCAGCATACTAAATCTCCCATTGGCACATTTTCTCAACCTGATGCTCGCTTCGCACACATACATATTGATTTTATCGGCCCTCTCCCCCCATCAGATGGAAACAGATTTTGCATGACCATCATCGACAGGTTTACACGATGGCCTGAAGCATTCCCGACGCCTGATATGACAGCGGACACTGCCGCACGCACTCTAGTGCACGGCTGGATATCCAGATTCGGCTGCCCAGTTACTATAACGACTGACCAGGGCAAAAGTTTCGAGTCCAATCTTTTTAGAGAGCTTACCCGTATGTTAGGATGCACTAAACCTCGATCCTGCGCGTACCATCCTCAGTCAAATGGGATCATCGAACGCTGGCATCGACATCTGAAAAGTGCTCTTAAAGCCCACAACCAAATTAAATGGACTGAAACTCTCCCAATAGTACTCTTAGGTATGCGCTCAGCGCTAAAGAACGACATCAAGGCAACTTGTGCTCAACTTGTTTATGGGACCACAATAAGATTACCCTCTGATCTTGTCACGAGTGATTCTGTCTCTCCCACAATAAATCCTACATATGTGACAAATTTAATTCAAACAATGAGGAATTTGAATCCTGTTTCTACTGCTATACATGGCAGTCCCAAAATATACGTCAATCCCTCTTTGAAAACTTGCTCACATATATTTTTACGATCCGACAAGGTTAATCCTCCCTTGACTCCGCCCTATACTGGTCCTCATTTAGTAATTGCCCGGACTGATAAAACTTTTACCATTGAAGTGAATGGGAAGCATACAACAGTATCAATAGATCGCATTAAACCCGCTTATGAAGTCTCCGATGATACATATCCTAATCCACTCCCACAGCCTTCCCAAGCATCAAACATTCCTTCATGTCGTCCAGATAAATCGTCCACTACTAAACCGTACACTACAAGATACGGGCGTAAAGTGAACTTTCCGAAGCACCTAGTTACTGGTTATATTCCATAAAAAAAAAAAAAAAGGAAAAGAACGGAATATATCTCCTTTTCAATTTTCTTTTTGTACATAGAACATTTTAAACATTTTCTGTATTATTCATATGCGTATAATTTTGTAAATATTGTATTTTCCTGTATCGCGACTTCGTCACTGGGGGCATACTCTGTAGCGCTCCGCTCTCGACCAATTAGCGAGAGGCGAGGAGTGACGTCATCCGACGCCTCCGCTGCGGGACTGTTCTCGAGAGTGCGGAACTGTGTTCATGCAATACACGCTCGCTAACGAACCGCCATGTAAGGAGTCGCAGCTATGTGTGTGGAACGTGTGTAATAAAGTATTTTTGATAGATGTGTTTTATAGTTGTCTTCTTCTAATACCGAGTCAAATGAAGAGTACGACCGCATCTCCGACCATACGACATTCTACACTCTGGTGGTAGAAACATACAGATTTCAATGGAAAAATAGTCAGCTAATCTAGCCCAATAGCCTATGTTACATTTAATACTCTGTTATTCATAGCTGACGGCAGTGTACATTAGGGTGGTCACAAGTAACATGGGGAAAATTTTTTTTCAGTTAATATTTTGCGGCACCCCCCTAAAATGTGCCAATGGGCTAGAAAATGAGATTTGCAAAGTTTTAGCTTAATCGGATAATATTAACACGTGCCGCAAAGAGGGTAAAGTTAAGAAAAACAGCGATTTTTAGCCAAAAATTGTAGTTTTTGGCAACCAACTCTGTAAAACCAAAACTACTGATCCTAGAAGCTTTATTTTGGTCTCATTTTGTAGGAAATTTTATTTTCTTTAAGTCTAATCTTATTTAAAGTTTCGAAAAAAAGATTAAATATTTTTCAGAATTTTCACAAGTCAGGCTGCAACGCAAATCCTCGAAATTGCAAGTAACATGGGGAAATTTTTTTTTCAACTAATCTTTTGAGACACCCCCCTAAAATGTGCCAATAGACTAGAAAATGAGATTTGAAAAGTTTTAGCTTAATCGGATAATATTAACACGTGCCTCAAAGTGGGTAAAGTTACGAAAAACAGTGAATTTTTAGCCAAAAATCGTAGTTTTTCCTCTGTAAAACCAAAACTACTTATCTTAGAAACTTTATTTTGGTCTCATTTTGTAGGAAATTTCATTCTCGTTAAGTGCTATCCCATTCATTTTTGCTATCATGTCCAAAGTATTTATTTGGCATTTTTCAGGTTAAATCGTAGAGTATATCAAAAATAAGAAATTTTCATGCAAAAACCTAAAAGCATTACAATATTCAATTACATTTATTTGCTTATTGTTGGATTTACTTTGCCAATTAAAAAAGGGGTATTTTCGCGGTACTTTAGAAATAAATGAAACAACTTAACCCCTTAATTCCTCGATTTTAACATAGAAATTTGTTTCATTTATTTCTAAAGTACCGCGAAAATACTCGTTTTTTAACAGACAAAGTAAAACAAATTTCTGTGTTAAGATAGAGGAATTAAGGGGTTAAGTTGTTTCATTTATTTCTAAAGTACCGCGAAAATACCTCTTTTTTAATTGACAAAGTAAATCCAACAATAAGCAAATAAATGTAATTGAATATTGTAATGCTTTTAGGTTTTTGCATGAAAATTTCTTATTTTTGATATACTCTACGATTTAACCTGAAAAATGCCAAATAAATACTTTGGACATGATAGCAAAAATGAATGGGATAGCACTTAACGAGAATGAAATTTCCTACAAAATGAGACCAAAATAAAGTTTCTAAGATAAGTAGTTTTGGTTTTACAGAGGAAAAACTACGATTTTTGGCTAAAAATTCACTGTTTTTCGTAACTTTACCCACTTTGAGGCACGTGTTAATATTATCCGATTAAGCTAAAACTTTTCAAATCTCATTTTCTAGTCTATTGGCACATTTTAGGGGGGTGCCTCAAAAGATTAGTTGAAAAAAAAATTTCCCCATGTTACTTGCAATTTCGAGGATTTGCGTTGCAGCCTGACTTGTGAAAATTCTGAAAAATATTTAATCATTTTTTTCGAAACTTTAAATAAGATTAGACTTAAAGAAAATAAAATTTCCTACAAAATGAGACCAAAATAAAGCTTCTAGGATCAGTAGTTTTGGTTTTACAGAGTAAAAACTACAATTTTTGGCTAAAAATCGCTGTTTTTCTTAACTTTACCCTCTTTGCGGCACGTGTTAATATTATCCGATTAAGCTAAAACTTTGCAAATCTCATTTTCTAGCCCATTGGCACATTTTAGGGGGGGTGCCGCAAAAGAAATTCAAAAATTGATTTTTTGTGACCACCCTAGTGTACATGTATCTATAATAAGTTTTCTGAAATGTGATGGTGCATGACTGATGATTTTTATTGTGGATTAGTGTTGCAGCAGTGATGGCAATGCTTTTGAAATGCCAATAATTTCATTCAAAGAGCAATGTTTTATAGTTGATGTTTTTAAAACATCCATGTTCTGCAATCATTGTTTTCCATGTCAATGTTTTATATTTGAATCAGTGTTTCTTTCAGACATTTTGCTCCTGGGAGGCAGTTGGAGAATCCAGAGGGGAAGGATGGGGGTGGCCTAAAATGGCATTTTGGGGACTTTTTTTTTTCGATAAATTTGCCCCCCCCCCATTTGAGCCCTGAAATTGCATCCCCCCACCTTTAATATAATGACCTCCCACAAAACCAGAAGTTAGATCCGCCCTTGCCAAGGGAGTGAATGTGGACTACCTCTCCCCCCCCCCCCTCCAAAATAAATTGAAAACTACCTTCTCTCAATTAAAACTTTCACATTTTGAAACTTAAGCTCCAGGTACGCAATTGTAGGTCACTTTTGATGATAATTAAGAGGGGAGGAGATTCCCAGAATGTTTCTGAAACTGAAGGCCTAATACCACAATTGCTGGTCATCTCTGGTGACGTTAGAGAAATGGACAGGGTTTGGCAGGGAATCTCATGGAAAATAAAATCGATATTGAATATTGTGGTATGGGACCGTGGAAAAGTTTTTGAAATTGAAATCTTGAAAGGCAGTTTTGGTGCATTTTGATGTCATTAGACAAAAGGATGGGGTGAGGATTTTCTCTGAAAATTTTCGAAATTAAAGTCCTGGAAGCCCAATAGTAAACCAACTTTGGACGTTAACGGAAAGGAACCAGTCCACAGACTCTCCTCCCAGAATTTTCTAATATTGAAATGCCAGAAAATGCAATCATAAGCCATGTTTGAGAAAAAATAGACAAGAATTGGGTTCGGATGCCCCCCCCCCCCCCGAAAGCTTTGAAATTTGAGAAATAAAAATGCAACTATAAACAATCTTTGGTAATAGTAGAAGAAACGAAATGCTATTTGATATTCTCTTCAAAATCATTTTCGAAATTCAAGTCATGATTAGGCAATTTCAAGCCATATCTTTGACGACGTTGTGTAAAAGGATGGAGTTTACGAATAATTTCTCAGAAATATTTAAAATTGATATCCTAAAAACGCATTTGTAGACTATCTTTTGTAACATTATGAACATTGATGAAGTTCAGCACTCTTCCTAGAAGGCAACGTCCCCCCCCCTCCCCCGAAAAAAAAAGGCAAACTGCAGGTGATTTTTAATGATTTCAAGAGAAAAAGAAGAGATTCAAATCCTCCCGCCGGTGGTTTTTCCAAAATTGATATCCTAGAATGCACCTGAAGGCCACCTTTGGTGCCCCTTCCTCATCATGTATGTTTTAAAATTTTCGTTAATACTTTTATATTTATTTGTTAAATATTTACTTGCTTATTTTTTGAATATTTTTACTGTAATTAATTTATTTTTTGTATGTTAGTGCAAACTGAGTTTTCCTCGGGGGGGGGGGGGGGCAGTTGACTTCCTCCGGGAGGGCAGTGCCCCCCAGGAGAGATGCCTGAAAGAAACACTGATTTGAATAAAAAGTTAGTAAAATGTGAGAAAGAAACAACATCAGTGGAAAAACATGTTAAAAATTCGAAAAAGCAGTGGTATCAGCGTACATCAATTCTGAAGCATCAATGTTTTGACAGAAACAATGATGCTCCAAATTATTTTCTGTGTTATCTAGTTTCAAATTATTTCCCTATTGCGATTACTTGTGTGTATTAATTTTTGCATACCTTATTCTCAGCTTCTGAACTATTCATGTGTAAAATTATTCCTATTAATTTGCATTTTCATCTTTTATGGTTTAGTATTTTCAATATATGTGTCAGGTACTTATTCTTGTGTGTTGCTTAAAGTAACAAAAAATTTATATGTGTGCTGTCTGTCCATGAGAGCCGCGCCTGGCACTCCCGAACAGTTCTATTTAAAAAAGGTAGATGGGTTGTGGGCAGTGGCGTACGCAGACAAATCATTTCAGGGGAGGCTGAGCGGACACTCTGTGAGAGGAGGGGGCGGGGCACCTCATAAAATACAGCTAAAAATAATGTTTCGAATTTCTGATGTCAATGCTAATTTCAAATGGAAAAAATACATCATTAAAAAATATCATTATTATAATTATTGTTGAGAAGTAAAGCATTTTGATGTAAATAGAAAATATTAAAATTTAACTTTGAAAAATTTTCTTTATTAAAGAAGGTATTTCTGAAGCAAGTGCATGCAATATTTTTGCAAATTTGAGCTTAAGTAACATTAATTTTGCCATTTATTTTACTATGTTCCTAATATTGGGTTTCAATCACACATTTGTTGAAATTTATTTAACAGAATTAGATGAATGAACAAGAATTAATCATTGTTTCTGAAACATATTTGCAGAAAATGTCAACAAAATTGAACTCTAGGATAACCATACACGTCACATACAGTAAAATGGAGAGATTAAAAAAAAAAAAGAAAAGAAGGAGGAATTTACTTTTTTTCCCTTTCTTTTAATTTTGCCCCATTTAATTTTTTTCAAAAGAAATTCTCGTGTCCTGATTTCAGCAAGAATGGAAAATAAATAAATAAAAAAGAATGAAAATGATTTCAGCTTAAATTTAAAAAATTCGTTTGGAAAATTTCGGAAGGGGCTGCAGCCCTATCAGCCCACCCCCTGAGTACGCCACTGGTTGTGGGTGATAACTTTCCTAAGTTTTCAATTTAAAACTTGCATTTTCTGTATCCTTTAGACGTATTCAACTAAACTATTGTATTGGAAATCAGCATCGTTCCATGTTGTTTAATACGGCTCAAAATGCTTTTTATTATTCTTCCCCTTATTGTTATCTTACCTAACACCCCTATTTTAGTAAGATCAGAGAAGACCTGACGCATGCGTAAATGCGCGGAAGGTTTTTCCAAAGAAGATCAGACAGTATATAAAATACATATTTTTACTTTTGGCTTGCTTTGACAGTTCTGAAATATTATTTATAATTTTACGTATTGAGGTGAGGTCAAAAGAATTCATTGACCTGTTTACAAAGATTTGTTGGAGATTGTCATGTCTGTAGGTCTGTAATGTATTCAAATATGTACATTATGTATGTTTTAGAACATCAATTTTTGAAAACATTGATGTTTTTTGTTCAATTTATCAATATGGTTGATGTTTTAAAAACATGGATGTTTAGCTATTGATGTCACACTACTACTGTGAACTAATTTTTTGAGTAAACTGAAAATTCTCACTTTTTGCATGTTATATGATGAAAATAGTTTATCACAGATAGCAACAGTATGCTGCTTAGCTTCCAATAATTGTGTTTTTAAAGTTTTACTTTTTAAGTAATTTTTAGTAATACACACATTTATTATGCTAGAATGTGGTTTTACTTACTATTTACAAACATTTTATATTTTCAAATTTGATTTTTTAGGCAGGCACATCTTCTCCTTTGTTCCTTCCAATGATTGCTCCTAAGTCTCAAGGATTTACTGCTGTAATTCTTACTTATGATCGGCTGGAAAGCTTGTTTCAAGTTATTCAGAAAGTTGTTCAAGCACCTAGCCTCTCTAAAGTTCTTGTTGTATGGAATAATCAAGTTAAACCTCCTCCACTAGGTGTGTTTTTACTCTTAACACTTCTGTATTATTTTCGTTTTAACAATGCTTTCCTAAAAAGTATAACTGTAGTTTAATTTTCAAAAGGTAATAAAGCAATAAATATGTATTTGATCCTAATCCTTGTAAAAATTACTGTAGAAAGAAATAAGATTTCTGATCAATGGAAAATCGCAGCATTGTAGAAAGATGTATTGCAGTTATTGCGACGTGTATTACAACATGTTTGTTGTTTGTGAAGTTCAAGTATTTCAATAAATAAATAAACTCTAAGCAGTTATTTCAAGATTTTAAACCTAATTCAAAACTAAAACCACTTTAATTGTCTTTAACATGATGATTATATTTTATTTCATGAAGTAAGCTTTGATCGCCTGAAGACAAATAAGAACCTTTATCAGAATCCTCATACCTTATTCATATTCTTTACATTCATTTTCTTAACTGAGAAAAATAAGATATAAATATTTTCATGGTTTAGTAAATCATGATTTTTGAGAAACAGCTGTGGTTGTGAATTGTTGATAATTGTTTGCATATTGAAATACTGTTGAAGGTTTTAAAAGTTTAAGTATGTTTTTTACTATCCGAAACTATCCTTCCTTTTTGTAATGTATAAAAAATAGATCTAACCAAAGAACTCTTATAGCAACTTAATCGTAAAGTACTTTCCTTTCAGGTCTAGTACAGAAAATATAATGCTGCAAAGTGTTATATTCATCATGTATAATATATAACATGATTCAGGTTTATGTATCCTCATTTGCTGTATTTGTCAACACTGTAACTCAAATTGTTGTGGATGTTGAGGTTTCAGCTTTTATGTTATAGACCTATTAATACATAAATTACTTAATACAACAAAAGTTTTAAATAAATAATGTTGGTAAATGATAATTGTCAAATGTGTGTGTGAACAATATATTCACACAAACATTTTTTGTTTAAATATATTTTTGAAAAAAATAGAAGATAGCTCTGGTGGTAAAAATGGTAAAAAATGACTTGTTTTGAAAAGAAAGGGTCTTTTAGGGGCTTAAAATTTAAACAGGGACCAGTTGGGAGCTCTGCTATTTGCATTGGTCTTCCTTATGCCAATGTTTCTAGTACAAAAAAAAGCATGCTCACACAAACGTGATTACAATATCTGATAATATATCTTTCATTGTGATATACAGCACAAAAGAAAGTTCATTCTGTTTTCATTGCAACGTAGATTTTTTTTCTCTCTTTTTGTACTAGTATACCCAACTTTTCAACCTTTTCACAATTTACTGGTCATCTATCTGATTTTATTTTTTGATAGTAGATCATTTTACAAGCTCTTCAAATGATGATGGCAGTGTTACAAATCATTGGAGGGTCATTCCATGTCAAGTGTACGAGTCGTCCCCACTCGACCCCCTCCGATTTTGATAAAAAAATTTTTGGATGTACATATGAGACTTGCATGAAACCATACCAAATTATAGCTCCATAAGCCTTATGGTTCAGTAAGTAAAAATTATTTTATAAAGGCCTCTTTTTCGTGTCTTGAAGAAAATGACCAAATCATCAAGTTTGTGCTTTTATTGCTAGCGACCTAAGACGATTATCAGGTTCAAATTTGGTGATTCTGATCACTGTTTAGGGTAGAATAGCCTACTTGTGTAATAAAAGCTCCATGCGCTGTAGATTTTTTGCAATTTGCTGCCAAAGTTGGTAAAAAATCGTATTTTTGCAAATTTTGACCATACGTTATCAGTTTGTATCTGCTGAGAGAATAATTTTCTGAAGCTAATTCTTTCCTCGTTTGTAGCCAGATAGTTTGTCCGAAAGGTGTGCAAGTGGCATCTTGATAGCTCAAATAATTGCTGAATTATGCGAGTTGAAATTCCAGTCAAATTTCTTTTTTCTCAATTTTGTCTAATTTCAAAGGGCAATGTCTCAAAAGGGTCATCTTAAATTTCAATTTTCTTTACATCATTGGAAAGAACACACTTTTCTTAACTAAAAAACGTTATTTTTATTTTTGAGACAAACCAGTTTCAAGGGGATATTGCAGATCAAAAATGTGTACGTCATTCAACGTGAAATCAAAGAAAAAAAGACATAGACCTCAAAAGTTGATGTCAATTTGTTCTATTAAAATTTACAGGAGCTATTGTACTTATGTTCTGATGAAAAAAACCTTTTTTAGATATTTTTGAACTTTAGTTTTTGTGTGCGCATCCGTAAAAACTCAAGAAATGGCAAAAAATAAAGTTTCGTTTTTAACAAAAATAATTATCTTCTTATCGCTGCTATAAGAGCTTGAGTCTTTTCCTATGTGTTATTTTTAAGCTCTTGAAACAGAATTTCGGATGATATGTCACTTGGCAAGGTTGTAGGTCATTAATGTTTCAAGGTCATAAAAAGCATTTTCCCATTTTTCATCATTTTTGTTTATGGGCAAATTGCAATCATAGGCTGAATATCTAGACACATCCTCGGCAGTATAAAGAATGGATTTTCAATTACTACTTATCATATTTTCAATTACTATTGTTATCATTTACATGGTGGAAATAATTGCAATATTCAACTCTATCGAAAACTTTCGTTATCGCTTTTTAGAATAATGGCTTTGCAGTCCCATTATACATATTTTTTATCACGTACACACCATATTAACTGTTTTATTTATTATTTATCTCATTTATTAATTATTTTTATTTTTATTTTTTTGAAAAAGGAAACAATGCTTTTTATGAATTTAAAATATTAATGACACCTTGCCAAGTGACATATCATCCGAAATTCTGTTTCAAGAGCTTAAAAATAACACATAGGAAAAGACTCAAGCTCTTATAGCAGCGATAAGAAGATAATTATTTTTGTTAAAAACGAAACTTTATTTTTTGCCATTTCTTGAGTTTTTACGGATGCGCACACAAAAACTAAAGTTCAAAAATATCTAAAAAAGGGTTTTTTCATCAGAACATAAGTACAATAGCTCCTGTAAATTTTAATAGAACAAATTGACATCAACTTTTGAGGTCTATGTCTTTTTTTCTTTGATTTCACGTTGAATGACGTACACATTTTTGATCTGCAATATCCCCTTGAAACTGGTTTGTCTCAAAAATAAAAATAACGTTTTTTAGTTAAGAAAAGTGTGTTCTTTCCAATGATGTAAAGAAAATTGAAATTCAAGATGACCCTTTTGAGATATTGCCCTTTGAAATTGAGACAAAATTGAGAAAAAAGAAATTTGACTGGAATTTCAACTCGCATAATTCAGCAATTATTTGAGCTATCAAGATGCCACTTGCACACCTTTCGGACGAACTATCAGGCTACAAACGAGGAAAGAATTAGCTTCAGAAAGTCATTCTCTCAGCAGATACAAGCTGATAACGTATGGTCAAAATTTGCCAAAATACGATTTTTTACCAACTTTGGCAGCAAATTGCAAAAAATCTACAGTGCATGGAGCTTTTGTTACACAAGTAGGTTATTCTACCCTAAACAGTGATCAGAATCACCAAATTTGAGCCTGATAATCGTCTTAGGTCGCGAGCAATAAAAGCACAAACTTGACAATTTGGTCATTTTTTTCAAGACACGAAAAAGAGGCCTTTATAAAATATTTTTTATTGGCTGAACCATAAGGCTTACGGAGCTATAATTTGGTATGGTTTCATGCAAGTCTTATATGTACATCCAAAAAAAATTTCATCAAAATCGGAGGGGGGTCGAGTGGGGATTTTCTCGAAATTTGGGACACTTGACATGGAATGACCCTGGAGCAGTTTTTATAAAATAACTAAACCAATAAGTTCATTATTGTTTTGTTTACAGTATTTTCAGGAATAATTTTTTATCATTTGCTGACAGTACTCCCCCCCCCCCAAAGTTCCTAATTACTTTGCCATATGATGATTTTATATTGCACAAAACCCAAGTTATGAACATTATGATCAAAGGTTTTTATTTTCTTGTTTTTCATTTTAGTTAATTTTATTCTCTTGTTCTCTATTGTCTCATTTTCAGATAGTTGGCAAGATTTAAGCTAACTTTTATTTTGCTAATTCTTTTTTCATACAAGCTTTAAAAGTGTAAATTTCTTTAAACAAAAATGCATCAACTAAAAAAATTCTTATCTAGGTTTTTATGGCCAATACACTGTTTACAACCACCCAATGGAATTTTAGTGATTTTTTGAGAAACTTATTTCAGTTAATGAAAAATACTTATTATTCAATGTTATTTTAATATTTCGTATCTCATCCTTAGCTTCTGCGTGGCCAAAGATTAGCAAACCATTGAAAGTTGTGCAGACAAAAGAAAACCGCTTGAGCAACAGGTAAATGTTTAATTTATATGAATATCCAAAAACTATGTTTTTGTGAAATTTCTAAGCTTTTAGCTTGAGTTTTAAATGTATAATTGCTTGAAATTAAAGAGCTTTTTTATGTCTAGATTCTTTCCATATGATGAAATAGAAACTGAGAGTGTTCTTGCTATTGATGATGATATAGTAATGCTGACTGCAGATGAATTAGAATTTGGATATGAAGTATGTAATCTCTGTTTTTATTTTTATAAGATGTATTAACTTTTGGAGTATTATGATCTCCTGTACGTATTCATCGAACTATTCTCAGAAGTATAATGCATATTAAGTTCTCATTGTAAACAGTCTAAGTCAAGCTTTAAGCAAAATTTGTTTAACTTTCTTTTTTAGTCGATGGCTGCTAGTTTTTTGATCACACTTTTGCTTTTGAACTACACTAAACTTACTAAACACTAAATTTTATAAAAGAAATGGCATACTCTGTGTAAACATCAATTCTTGAATATGTGCATGATTAAAGATGAAAGTATTGCAAATGCCACTCTTATTATAAATACTGCGATCTGGATGAATTTGAATGACAAAATGTTCATTATGCTCTATTAGATACCTTATAAATATAAATTTTTGCCTATTTGTGATTCTTTAAACAAAATTTTTAATCCAAGTGCAACTATTATTCAAAGTGTATTTGAGTAAGAGTTGAACTTCTTAAACTGTTCATTACATTTTTTTTTTCGTATTTTAAATTGAGGATATATCAGATTAGCCTCATCGCCATACCAAAAATATGGTGGAGGGCAGTCTAATTAGAGTGGTTTAAAGATGCTTTTTGGAAATATTTATGATTTGTATCAGTTGTATTAGTTGTGGATGTGCTTGTGAGTCTCTCCTTAAGCCCTGCTTTTTGAATTGTTATTCGCTTGAACATGTTCTTCAATTACTAAAACAAAAATTGTAGGTTTCCTTCATTACGTGTTATTTTCACAAGAACTTTTTTATGCAGAAAATTTTCATTATTAATAATGAGTTATGCTGTTTCACTTGGAAATGTGATAGATAAGCGCAACTTATTTTTGGTGTTTTTAGTGTTATGCAAGAAATCCCTTTTCAGCAGGATTGTTACAGTTAGAATTCCTACAATTATTTTCAGTACATTGTAACACTATCCTGTCTCTCATAGATATGTGGATCTACTTGAAGGGATATCTTAGATGAAATCATCTTTTCAAAAAGCATAGCTGACCGCTTTGTTTCAAAGGTCTCGAATTTCATGTCTGTAAAATATTAGTTTTGAGTTGAATATCAAGACATTTTCCTGTATTATCATTGCTGTTTTTCTTCTTTATCAGCCCTTATTTTGTCTATTTTAATGCACTGGGTCACTTGATTGTAAAGAGAGCAGGTTTACAAGATGCCTTAATAAATACCAAATTAGATTGCTAGCTTTTCTAATCCAATCTATACTTTCTTATTCATCAATCTTTTCATATTTCAACGAGGATATTGTAATTTTTTTTTTTTTTTGTATACTTAGATTCAAAAAAGCTGGCATTTGAATTTCTTGGTGCATATGCATAACAGTTACACATATCTTTTGCAGTCCTTTTTCTCCTGTTGGAATGATGATGAACCAAGAACTACACATTTATATTTTAATATTGTACAATATTTTTGACATCCTTTCTGCATGGTGCATATGTTTATAAATCTAACCCTATTAAAAGTGGTTTTACTTAAAAAGTATTACAATTAAATAAAAACATTTGCAATACTTATCTCTTAAATGGGAGTCATGCAGTAATTCTTTAAGGTTGTATCTTTTACATCAGCCACTTGATCCAGAATTTCTTTATCCTCAACTCCTATCATATTTGCTGGCATCAATGAATATCCAGTAGGATTATTGTCTAATAACATCATCATTCCCGATCTGTTTTTATTACTCCTAAAGAGGTAAAATTAGATTTTCCATGGGTGTAAAGACAAGTACAAGAATTGGATCATCGTTTAATCACAAAACAACATGCTATGTAATAAATCTAAAAAACTGCTGCAATTTAGATTAATTATTAATTTCCAAAGAAAGTCATTAGTGCATTAGAAAATATTCAGGTATTAAACTTGGAGCACTATAAACCATGTGTGTGCTGGCCAAAATTTCTCCCCAAATGAAACATATTTAACTAACCAATATCTCTTGCCTTATTGACTATCTCTTAGTTTAATAAAAAATTACCATAAAATAGATGTTTTTTACGTGAATTATTAAAATTTATTAAAAGTATCATGTTTTATTTTTTAAATTTGATTTAAATATTGAAGTATCTGAATTTGTTTTTTGTTACTAGAAAATCTGCTTAGTGGATAATTGCCCTAAAAAGGGTGGGAACCATTCCTCTATACCCTTCAACTGTTGCAAAGTTTTGGTAATTCCTAAAGCTATTAGTCAAACTCAAAATAAATAAAACTTAAAAATGATTTAAAATACTGACACTAAAGGGAAATTCTATGACATTTATATTTGTAAAGGTCATTTTTAAGAAATTGGTCATATTTATGTTGTGTCGGCACAGTTAGTGCTATAGATGACTGATTGGCCAACATAGGAGGATATGGAGCATGCAGGCTTACTTGCCAAAAAATGCTTGGAGGCCCAGAGACCCGTAAGGGCATCGTTATTTCTTTCTGAATGGCTTATGACAAATAAGACTTATAAACACAGCTTCAAAACATTAATAGGCATTTTAGGATAAGAACTATGCTACCCTTAATGTGAACACAACTTGTATTTTGAATGCCCCAAGAAAAGCTGCTGTTGCATACTTTAGATTAAATAAATCCAAAAATCCATACTCTTGATTACTCTCATTAATTCTTCACAGCCAAAGATTTAGACTTGTGTTCTGCACTGAATGGTTTTGATTGTGTTGTTAAAAAATATTGGAGAGCTTGTATTTTGATAGCATGTGTGATAATTTGCATGAGGAATTTGTTAAATGAAAAATATGTACAGAATATATTATATGACTACAGTTGATGTAATGAATATAAAAATAGGGCAACAGTGAATCAACTGTTTTCTGCAAATATCATAAAAGCATTATTAATGTTTTTATTATTGTAGTCCACTCAGACTTTGTTACTATCTTGATATTCCCAATAAAAATATTTTGTCCTGATTTCTCTTGATTTTTAACTTTTTGTCTACATATTCCTGCTTTAAAAAAAAAAAAAGAATTATTTTAATATTACCGGCAGGTTTTCATTTGTTCGTAGAATAAAGAGACCTAGGTCTTAACTTTTAAAGGTTAAAATTAGTGATTCCCTGATTAATCAGCGCTAATTTGCCATTTAGCCAATTTACCTATTGACCAATTTTAACCATTCAATCAGCTGAAAACTCATCTTTGCACTAAAATTACTTTTTCTCAAAATGAGCAACTATGCTGAGTGAATTTATTACTCACCCAAGCAATAGTTTCAAAATGTAACTGTCATGCCCCCATTTGATTCAAAATTTTCAGATAAACAAGGGTGTGAACAATGTATTCACACACACATTTTTTGTTTAAATATATTTTTGAAAAAAATAGAAAATAGCACTGAGAAAAATTGAAATGAAACTGAAGTTAAGGGAAAAATGGTAAAAAATGACTGGTTTTGAAAAGAGAGGGTCTTTTAAGGGCTTAAAATTTAAACAGGGACTAGTTGGGAGCTCTGCCATTTGCATTGGTCTTCCTTATGCCAATGTTTCTAGTGCAAAAAAAAAAAAAAAAAAAAAAGAAAGAAAACATGCTCACACAAACGTGATTACAATATCTGATTATATATCTTTCATTGTGATATATGCAGATAATATTGGATCCAATATTATATATGTACGCTGCACGATTAAAAAAATATTCTAAGTGTCCTGACATTTTTAAAACACTGTGTCCTGATTTTTTTTAAAAAACCACAACAAAGTGTGCCACTTACTATGCACATTGACTTAGTTTGCATTAAGTTACTTCTTAGTATTACTGAAAATTTTTCAAATTTTATCTATTTATTTCCTAAATCATGGGAATCAAATGGAAGAGTAACACTCACCACATGTTCACCTTCAATATTTGAACACAAAAGTATAGTTTTCGTATTGATGCTGTGTCCATGCTTTGCAACCAACGATTATTTTTAAGGAGAATATAAAGCAAATTGTGTTTTTTAAAAACAGTAATGGTCAATGGAATAAAGTATATTACTGTACAAAAAGTTGATGAAATTGTAAATATCTTGTATCTGAATATTCAGATTTTGTTGATTGACCTTTGTTCCTAGAAATAAAAAAAGAAATTAATTATTTATATTTGAACTTAAATACTAATTAACAAAAGTGAAAATACTCAATTTAAAGGCTTCTTTGATGAACTATGTTATCTTTTTGTTGTGGATTTTAATCATGCTATTAAATTATTAATCATAGTGGTGACTATTATAGAGACAGTAAAAGGAATTAAAAGTATTTGGCATGAACATCTTACTGAAGTAAATGTTATAGCTGCAAGAAGGGGATATGATACATTTGAAATAATCCACATTGTGTTTATATTTTGTGAAATTTGAGCTAAAGTATTAGTGTGTTTCAATTAGGTGTGTTTTTGTTACTTTATTATTATGATATACACCACCTGAGTATGAATAATATGATTTTAACCTTAAGAAAACTGTTTATGATGTCCCAAAATTATATGTTGCTATTAATTCGATTTAGAAAAAAATAATAATTTCATTTAATACAAAGTTAAAAAACAATTTATGCTTTTTAATGGTATTAATATATGTATTTTTGTTCAGGTGTGGAGAGAATTTCCAGATCGTATTGTTGGTTTCCCATCTCGAGTTCATTTATGGGATAATACTACTAAAAAGTGGAAGTATGAATCAGAATGGACAAATGAAATATCAATGGTGTTGACTGGTGCTGCATTTTATCATAAAGTAAGGAAAAATATTTCAAAAAACCTTTGTATCATTGTACTAGATGAATAATTCTTATAGTCAATTTATGTGATATTGTGGACTTTTCTGTGCTCCTGTGTCAGCTAAACTGGTTTTAAAATATTCTTCTTTCTGCTTTTCATTTCTGGAATGCTCAGTATTACTCCGAAATTCTCTTTTCCTTGTTAAGGTTAGATATATGATAAATTTTAAAAATTATTAGCCAAAAGTATATTAAGTAAAGAAAGATGCAGCAAGTAAGCTATTTTTCTGCTGAAAAAAATAATCTTCATGCTGATGCGAATACTAAAAATTTATTGTGCTCTCCATCTTAGTTTTAATCTCAGTTAACACTTGTGTATAGCATCTTGATGGAAACTGATGTATTAAGTGTTTTCAACTTTGTTTTCTTTTGAAATTTTCAGAATCATATTTCATTAATTTCCACTTTGAATTTGGAAAATTTTCAATATTAGTAATGATTTATGCTACTTCACTTGAAAGAATTATGTAAAAGCATAACTTAGTTTTGGTGTTTTTAGTGTTATGCAAGTGTAAGATATCTAGAGAGAAAGAGAAGAAAAATACGAGAATGTTTAAAAGAAGAAAAATAGTTACTAGAAATAGATTTTACAATGAAAAAAAAATCATAATGTAAATTATAAGTTTTATGCATTATAATTTGATGTGCTCATCAAAATGAAAGGCAGAGAATAATCCATAAGTTTTGAATGACATGTAATTACATAAAAAGTAGACTGAGGTGTAAAAGGAAAACTTCTGCAACGATATTTACTCCATTAAACATGAAGAATAGAAATATCATGGCTGAAAATTAGAAATTGGTTTGATTATCTAGTTTTATTCATTTATGTAAATTTGTTGAAGAAAATGAAAGAATTTAAGCAAATAGGCAAATGAATACTGATAAATCTATTATAAAAGCTAAAGCAAATTATTTTCTCTTTTCCTCTTTTTTAAACTGATGACTTAACATGTTATCTAGAACAATTGTTTTTCTTGCAAAACTCAGAAAAAGTTATAGAAACAGAGTTTCAGTAAATAAATTAGGGACTTCTACAATTATTAAAGTTTTGAATTATAACCGTGAGCTAAAGCTTTAAAATAGCAACTATAACTCTTCATCTGTTTATTCATTTTTAATGACATTGTAAAAAGCGTTATTAAAGTTTTACTGTTTGTGCTTTTTAGATGAATAAAATTGATTTTACACATTAATTCAGTTTTAAGTAGACTAAACTAAAACTGAGATTGCCTACTTTTCAGTATGCCATCATCAAATTTGTGAGTTTTCAGCTCGAAATTAGGTCATATAATCTTTTTCAATGTTTAAAGTTAATGTTCAAAAAAAAAAAAAAAAAAATTATTTTTAAAAAAAAAAGCACTATCTAGTCTATCTCTTAAATTTGTTAGCTGTTGATTATAGGCAAATTTATAAAGGCTCAAAAACAGTTCATGTATGGAGGGAGTTCATGTCATGAGAAGAATAAGTGAAATGCTAGTGTATTTTGAAATAGTTATTGTTTTTTAGCAATATTTTTACACAAGTAAGTTATTGCTTTTATTTTTTTAGAAAACATTTTATTTTTTTTTCGTCCATTAAGAAATTTTATTTTTTACTGGAGAGGAGGACAAAAATGTAGTGTCAGTAAAAAAGTACAAGATCTTAACTTAGTTTTTTTGGACTTTAAATTGTCCCCCCTCACTTTTTAGCAAAATGTAACTGCACTTAGTTACACTGCTGTAAAACTTGTTTTAGCTTGTTTAACCTTTTCTTTCAAAAAATATTTTTCCTAGAGAGTTTAACAACAATTTTCTAAAAATGTAATACACTTTAATTTACAAATACAAATACAAATGTGATGACCAGCAACAGGCTCTGGGCCCAACTGGGCTGGTCCTAGTCAAATTATAGATCCAAATGAAGACCAATGGCCCTCTTAAAACTATCTACTCCCTTGCTCCTTACCGCCTCTTCCGGTAAACTATTCCAAGTTCCCACTACTCTGCTAAAATAGTAGTTTTTCCGACTTTCCAGGTTAGCCTGAGATTTAAACAGCTTATAAAAATGACCCCTTGTCCTGCTTTCCGTGCAAAAATTTAACCCTATAACATCTTTCATTTTGATAAATTTAAACAACTGAATCATGTCCCTTCTGGTTCTCCTTTGCTCAAGACTATACATATTAAGCATTCTAAGTCTGGAATCATAGTCTAAATTAGAAAGTCCATTCCCTAACCTTGTAGCCCTCCTTTGTACCCTTTCCAATAAATTAATATCTTTCTTAAGATAAGGAGACCAAAACTGAACAGCATACTCTAAATGAGGTCTTACCAAACTTCTATATAAAGGCAGAAGAACCTTCTTAGATTTGTTTGAAATAGATCTATTTATAAACCCAAGCATCCTATTGGCTTTGTTACTAGCTATGCTGCACTGTTGACTAAACTTGAAGTCTTGATTTATTAAGACACCTAGATCCATAACATTTTCTGCCTTACTAATGACTGAACCCTGTAAATAATAGCCTTGTATGCTTATTCCCATGACCTAAATGCAGCACTTGACATTTCCCAACATTTACTGCCATACCCACTTGTCTGCCCACTTAGTAATATGATCCAAATCCTCTTGCAGCTGATTTACTTGTTCATCATTCTCTACAACCCCCATAACTTTGACATCATCAGCAAAACAATTCATGTTTCCAGAAACATTTTCATGAATATCATTCATAAAAATAATAAACAAAAGTGGACCTAAAACTGATCCTTGGGGAACCCCACTTAAAACCTCACTCCATTTAGAATGATTACCCCTTACAACTACTCTTTGTTTCCTTCCTGTCAGCCAATTCCTAACCCAAACTAAAATTTTACCTCAAATTCCTATTACTAATTTGCTAATGGAATTTATTTTAATTGATGTAATTTTACTACATTACTTTTCTCTTTTCTCCTCCTTGCCCCACCTCTTAGCATTGCGCCTTAGGTTCCACCATCCAAGGGTCTACATAGCAGGCTCTCAGATGGTGAACCCTGGGTGGGGGAGGGGGGGGGGGCGAACAGAGGCGGGTTACCTAATGATAAAAATTCTATTACAGTGCAAAATATGTTGCTTTCTATAAAATTCAGGTTTGAAATTAATGCTGCAGATTATACAAGGCAGTTAAACGTTTGTTGTTCGTTTTATTGCATTTTATTTTTAATTTCTCTCTTTCTTTCCTAGTATTACAGCTACTTGTATACATATTCCATGCCTGGTGATATCAAAGAATGGGTCGATGATCATATGAACTGTGAAGACATTGCAATGAATTTTCTAGTTGCTAATGTTACTGGAAAAGCACCCATAAAAGTAACTCCAAGAAAAAAGTTCAAATGCCCTGAGTGCACAAATGTTGAAATGCTTTCTGCTGATGTAATACACATGGCTGAACGTTCTGAATGTATTAATAGATTTTCTCAAATATATGGTGTGATGTCTTTGAAAACTGTTGAATTTCGGGCGGATCCTGTTCTTTATAAAGATAATTTCCCTGAAAAACTTAAAAGGTTTAACAATGTTGGAAGTCTTTGAAATACTTTTAATATTTTTTCTATTATTCAACAAACAGTCATTCCTTTTTCACATCTCATTGCAAATTTCATTTTCCCTAAAGTCAGGTAAGAAACAATTCTTACTACTGTGGTACTTTGGCCCATATGGCGTCTTAAATAGGTAGAATTTCTTAGGTAAGTTATCCTTGTGCTATAATATTAACATAATTTAAGAAAATTAAAAGCAAAAAATGCAAAAGTAACAAATTTTTCTGCAGCAGATGTATCTTTGCAAATTTTATATTTTACATGTTAATAACATTAACTACAATTTTTGTTGCCTACCTTATTTCTGTATAATTAGTGTAGAAGTGACCAAATTGATGAAGTTATTATTATGAAGTATTATATATATTATGAAGTATTTTTATACAAAAAAGTAACCAACAAAGTGTCTATTTGCTTCAAATCAAATACTCATACATTTTTTTTTCAATAAATGAGAGCAACCTAGATGGCTAATACTTTTTGAATCAAAGATCTTTTTGACATAGTTTGGTTTCAAAATAAGCACCATTTCATGAAATACTCTTTGATATATGAAAGGACAAATTCATGAAATATTAGAATCATTTATTCATATTACGTTTCTGTTGAGGTGTTCTGGATTCAATATTTTTCTCTACAATATTTTTTTTAAACAAATAAAAGTACTTTTTCTTTTGCAATTACCTGTAGTCATATCTTCTGTTTAGATACAGAACATGTGAGCTGTTTTGAGAAGATTAATTTAAGTTTATAATAAGGCAAAATACATTTTCCGAAGTTGCATTAAAAAGTCATTTTTGCATTTAAAGGTATAACAATTCAGTTGTACACGGTCTTAAAAAGCATTTATATATATAACTATATATGTATGTATATATATATATATATATATATATATATATATATATATATATATATTGATAGAGTAGCACCTTTTTGTACATGAAGTTTTTGTCTTTAATTGTTATTCATACCTCCATTCTTGAATGGCAACAAATATTCACCTTGTAAATAGTGTATATAATTGTAAAATAAATACTGTTTTAGATGTTTTAGTGATGAATTTTGTTGCTTCGTTAAAAAAAAAAATATGTATAACATATACATTCATTTTGTATAAATTTATGATTCTTTCTTCAAATTAAAATCATATTTTTACCAGTTTTTTTTTACTTTATTTTTTTTGCACTTGGTTTTCAGCATAGAAAATCTTGAACATTTCATTTTTGCCTTTCAAACATTTTATTGTGCATATAGACTCCTCTTATCTTTACTTCTGTTTTCTAACTCTGCACATTAACACACCCAAAGAGGTTTTATTGACACTTAGACTCGAAAGTGTTTTATCGCAGTTAAATATTTTATTTCAAAAATCTGTTGGGTGTCTGTGTGTGTGGGGGGGGGGGGGGGCTCTTTTAAAGAAAATGTTTTGATGTTATTGCAGTTTTTTTGACTTTTATTAATTGTGTATTAGCTAAAACAAAGTGTTTGTACTCAATAACAACTAGGCTTTATAAATTTGGGCATTTTTCAAAGAAACTCATATGCCGCGGGGGGATAAAGTTGACAATTTGAACTTGTGAGTACGAAACAAACTTGAAAATTATGCAATTAGCCTGATTTTGGTCAAATGCATTAATGGCTATGTAACCAAAATATGTTTACTTTTTGTAGTTGGCATTTTGCAATGCATGTAGTTGAATTTTAAACTGCTATATAAGTTTAATATTAGGAACATAATTATTTTCATATATTTTATATTTTACGTCACCAACAGACCGCAGACAGCATTCAATCGTTTTTTGAATTTTCAATCGCATGCAAAAGAGATTTATTCATGTGCTTCTAGTTTTTGAGGATAGTACAATGAGTTTCTCAATCAGTGATTTTACTGCAAAAGTTCCCGTATTAGATTTATTTATGTGTACAGTTGTCACAAAAGGCTATGTTAACCATTGAAAATATAAGTATTTTTTTATTAATAAATGTTAAGCTTTTTAAACATTGTGTCATGAAAATTACATCTGTGTTGTTAGATGAATTGGTAATTACTTTTTTTTTATATCTCTCCATAGTTGCATGAATGTTCAAGAATATTGGCATTATTTCATTGTTTGAACACAATTCTCTCTTTTTTCTTCAATACTAAGCTATGACAGAGGTGTTCATGGGAGGGGGGGGATAGTGACTGCCACCATCTGCTATGAAGCATATAAAAAATAAGAACTTTAAAAAATGAACCACATTCTATTAATTACAATTAAAGCAATTGTTGCTGCCTCTTCCTCTTGTAACGCCAATTACAGCTTCAGAATCATTACTGTCAGAAATTAAACTATTGTCAAGTATCTCCCTAGAAAGTTCCGTATATGCTCGATGAGATTTATATCCCAAGACCTTGCCAGGCAATTTACGCATTTAGAATTCTTACTCTCTGACTGCTTATCGACAGTACCATGAGATATGGTGGAGTTTTGTCATCGCTGAAAATCACTAAAGTTCCATAGCGCACCTTAAAAGACCCACATAAGATTGGAAAACTTCATTGTAATAGAGAGTCCCAGTGATTTAATCTCC